>KI423451.1:6393-28644 GCA_000473375.1 Anopheles culicifacies
TATGCTAAATTAGAGCCATCCGAAAAATTCCAATGGAGACGCCTGGTAGTTGCGAGTGCCACTTACCCCGAAGAGCGGAATGTCAATGTAACAAAGAAAGCAGGTCGGTCGGTTGGTGACAGCAGTAAAGCCTAACACTAATGTGCACTAAAGCTGCAGGTGCAGGTGCTCAGTAACGCGTCTCGGCGTACTGAAACAGGTCGCTCCTGTGGTGCTTGAAGTATACGGCAGGAAGGTATTTGCAGGCAACAAGCAAGGAAGAAGAAAAACGAGATCCGGCCCCCACCACCATCAAGGACATGTCCTACATGTGTGGTGTGGTGCAGCAGTAGTATCGGATAGGACGTCCGAAGGCGATGTTTCCTGTGCTAGCCGACATGCATTTCGCTGTGTGTAATAGTGCAGAAGCTAAGGTGTGCGTGACGAAAACGGTGTATAATTGCCTGTTGATTAATCATTAACGTTGGAGGTTGTTGAGCTTCACTGTGCTGATGCTTCTAGCACTATACACAAACACACACACGCACACACACATACATACAAATAAAAAATGAACCGGAATGTTGTTGATGGCACTACCTAAGTGAAAACCATACGACGAATTAGCGCTTGTTTACATGGTAAGGACAGTTCCACGTTGGGAGTGATCCCGTTTTGGAGTTGTCTAGGGTTCGGCGAACGGTAAAGAACGGTGCCAGCAGCGAAGGTTGCCGTGCCCTTGTGATATAATGCATCGGTTGCCCATTCATGCGAGTTGTACCTCCGATATGTAACCGAAGGCTCATTACAATACGACCCAACGCGTTGGTAATCGTGCGCCATAAAGCATAAAATCGATAGAATGCAAAACCGTCGTGTGCCCAAATCCCGTGCGTGTGTGCTCTTCCGGAAGTGTTGCGATGTACCTGGGCAAACCGCGTCTAAGTGGAGCAACGTCATAAAATGGTAATGCCTCACTCCTCTCCGGTGGAGAAGTCTAAGGTGACTCCACCAGCAACAAGAACTCATCGGATGTTCAACCAACAAAACTTCCGACATTGGGTTTCGTTTGGTCATCAAACTGAAGGGAATGAATGAATACGTTCGTACGGTGCTGTGAACTCTTGCACGCTCACGTTACTATCAGGAATTGGTTCAGCTTGCTTTGCTGCAGAGGTTTTGCAAGAATTGATGCAATTGGTGCAAGAAAAGAAGAACCATTTCGTACAAAACTCTGTGTCCGCGTGTGTGTGTGTGTTTGTGTGTGTCAGGGCACTTGGTCCACTAAAGAGCCCTTGGTGTGTAACAATCCCCCGACTGACGCATGTGACCCACGTGGCGTAGCCAAACTGTAGTGTTCATTTCTTTCGTTTCTGGTGCTGTGCTTGTAGAAATCTTATTTAGGTTCCGTGCTTGTTCGCCTAGTTCGTCCGCTTCCGTTTCTGATTGAGGTGCCAGTGCAGCAGTGCCGAAGTATGTGCTGCAGCTCGGTATCGTTGGTAGTGCCAATAGTGTGAAGGAAAATGAAGCGCGTAGTTCTAACGAGAGTAGTGGTGGTGCTAGTGGTGCTGCTGTTCACATGCAGGTCCGTGCTAGGCGCCAGGCCACCGTCTGCCAACGTTGCCAGCCCGAATGGCGCCTATCCGGGCATGCAGCTGCTCAGCGAGTCCGTACACGACGAGCAGCCGGCCGCGGATGACCGTAATCCAATACTGGTGCTGACGAAGGACGGTGGGTCAACGAAGGATGCATCGCCACTGCACGATGGCATGGTCGATCCGAATCCGCTGAGCCTGGAGAGCCTGCTGGTGCCAAGAGAGAGCTTGGTGTATCCGGAGCGGGAGGGACTGACTACCGCCGAAGAAGAGGAGGAAGAAGAAGAAGCGGAAGAGGATGCTTTGGAAGACGAGGAGGAGGAGAAGGAGGAAGAGGAAGCACAGGAAGAGGAGATCCGACAGTGGGATGGTGGAGAGAACCGTCGAAACTTTCCGACATTCTACGTACGTCCAAACCACAGTTCCGGGACAAAAATGGCACAGGGCGAAGAGCTGCGACGGCATACGAATCCCTGCGGTTCTAGCATCCTCGAGCATTTGAAGTCCTCGGAGCACGTCGTACCGGTGCGGCGAGGTCCAGAAGAAGAGGACACAAACTTTTACATCGACGTCAAGCACGATCTGCTAGAAACGAGTACAGGAATTGTTCCGCGCGTCATATACCGAGGTAGGGACACTTCTGAACTCCTGTGCTTGAACAATATCTTATATGCACCATAACTTTTTTCAGTGGAAGCAAGACGCTCACCGGGCACAGAGATTCGGGATTTTTACATAGAATCTCTAATCGGTGATCCGTACAGTAGTTTCGAGGAATCAACGGCACGCCCGATTGGTCAGTTCAGATCACGGACCGTGGATGCCGATGGACGCCAGGAGAATGCTTACAAGCAGTCACCGGGAGAAGTGGATAACATTCCGCGCAGTACCTGGATCGATGATTTGGAGATAGATTGGCTGCACCATGCGTACGCGACACAGCAACAACAGCATCATAAGCAGCGCGTCATATTCGGTGAACCGTTTCCTGCTTACCTCGATGCGGGCAGTGATCATGACTCTGCGCGATCGGACGACGACGAAGATGATGACAATATCCTCGACGAGAGTTCGTTCGAATTCGAGGAGACCGGAATGACCCCGAAGCGACCATCGCACGCGAGACGGTCTGGCAAGAGATGTCCGCGCAATGTCTGGAAGCATGACGGGATGCTAGAGGAGCAGGTGACCATCAACTGGTCCGTCCCAGGGACGCAAGCGAACGGAGCCAGTTACAATAACTCCAGCAGTATCTCGAGTAGTGGAGGTGTGGAAAATCAGAGTAAAACTATTTACTTTAGGTAAGGTGTTCAGGCTAATATCACAGGTAGTGATCATACTCTTCCAGATATGATATGATAACTTTTTCTTTCAGAATATTATATCGTACAATGACTAGCTACGTGATCTACGAATTGATCTATACAATGGTGCTTTTACGAGGTAAACATATTGTTCGCACTTTGCTTCTGTCTTCAGTCTACTGGTCTATATTGTTTACTCGGTTTCCTCCAATTTTCGTTCACTTTGTAGAGTGTAGCTTATATCTCAGGCAATCACAAGGAAGGATCGCTTCGACTAGTCTCCCGAGCGGTTACCAGGACTGTAGTCTAACCTTTCCATCACGACCGACCGGCCATCCAGATGAACTACCTGGTTTGCTAGTTCAGCTGACACGGCTCAATACGCCGTGCCGTGGCGGAGGGTATCTCCGTTTCATGCCCAACCCGCACCAACAGGACACCGGCACCGGTGATGCTGGCGGTAACAGCAATCACTTCAATCATCATGATGATGAGCATTCGAGTGCACGAGGTGATCATCAAACCATATCACTCTGCGGCAAGCTGGAGGAGCTGTCAGCATCGGAGCGAGCGTTTCACTTTCAATCACATCATAACACCACACTGTGGCTGCACAATTCGCCACTGTTTAGCTTGCAGTATCGATTAGTAGACTACTGCTACAACATGACACTACGGGAACAGAACGGTACGGTGCAGTTACGACCCGGCGATGGGCCGCTTGACTGTTACTTTCGCATTCATCTACCATACGGGTATCGCGTAGCGTTGCAACTGCTGACCAACGAATGGCAACAGGGTCATCATAATACGGGGGCACTCAACGATAGTAATGGTGCGTCCGTGCGACAAGAAACAATAGAGCTCGGTACAGGCGACACGGATCTTGGAAACCAACAGTTTCTGGCACCGATCCGTTGTTCGTCGGCCAACGGTATGCTAGTGGAGGTGTATGAAGATGGCGAACATCAGTGGGCGTCTTGTATCAACAGTAGCACCGAGAAGACCCGCTATACACTGACTTCCAGTGGCAACAACATAGTGGTTAAAGTGAGCAAACTACAGCAACCAATCTTTGACCAGACGGGGATCGATAATATCCGAGATTCTAGTGATCCATCAACTGAATCATCATCATCATCGGCATCGTTGCCCGCACCATCTGTGTCTGGCATGCGTGGAAACGGATCAGCGACACTGCTGTTTGAGTACAGGGCGAAACCGATTGAATCCATCACTTCACGTTGTGCCTTTGGTTGGATAGCAACCACTCAGTTCTGCATTTCGTCCATCGAGCGACGGCTGACGTGGCAGGAGGCTGAAGCCGAATGCAACCGGCTCGGTGGCCATCTAATGTCAATACGCTCGAGCGAGGACCAACAACTAACCGATCAACTGCTCTTTAACAGGTATGCTGCTGACTGCTAATCGAAGCGTTCATGTTTCGCTAACGTTTCATCCTTCCAGCCCGGCTTACAAAGATGATAATGCGTACTGGATTGGTGCGTCCGATCTCATCGTGGAGAGTGACTTCAGGTGGAATGACAAGTTTGCCTTCACATACTCGAGTACGTGTAGACGACAGGACATCGCAAAAAAAAGTGTGTGTTTCACCTTCTCCAATTATTCGTCCATCTTGTAGATTGGTTTCCAGGCTGGGCACACCAGGAAAACTACAATCGACAACCGAATGATGATGGGCTAAGCGGGCAGGATTGCGTTGAAATTCGTCGTCACTTTCAGATCGCAACCAGCAGCGGTCAGACAACTCCCACTGTTAGTCCACTTACTCTGTCGTACATGTGGAACGATCGAAACTGTGATGCCCGTAACTACTTCCTTTGTGAGCGAATGATGGACGAAGGTAATTCATAGGGCCCAAGCTTTTAGTCCTAATTCTTATTCTTATTCTTATTAAAAGTTCTTATAATGTTTTCTTATTCTTATTCTTATTAAAAGTTCTTATAATGTTTCTATACCTTTAAGATCTAAGTATTAACATCTTCAAACTTTTCCCTCCCTCTTACAGAGCTTCCAGAGCGACTTTGGAATGAATCAGAATGCAACATAACCGTCACACTCAGTGCAGAACGATCCAAGGCAACAATCTGGAGTCCAGGTTTCCCTCAGCAGTATCCCGACAGTGTCGACTGCTATACACTTATACAGGCTCCATTGGGTTACCGTGTCGTGTTGGACTTTGAGGAGATGGTATTGGAGAACGAACCACTGTAAGCACCGTTCATCCTTTGAGCTTTCCGCTACAGTCTTACTGATTCTGTGTGTTTGGTTTTGATGGTCTTTGAACTTTCCAGCTGCTCCTACGACTATCTGCAACTGGTCGAACCGGACGTGACCGGTCCGTATGTACCGTCAAAGTCTGCGAAAGATTTTTCCAGCACGGTATTGTTTCGCTTTCGCAACTCACGGCATAGTGGCCGTTACAACGTACAGCATCGGCGAAAAAGTACTAAATCAGGTCAGAATGCACCTGGAAGTGGTGACGCTACCGGTGACAGTGAGAACCGCAGTGATATCAATTTCAACGTGCCGAGTATTGTACTTCAGCCGAGTGATGCTAGGTATACAAGTAGCTTGCCACTGCCAGAGTTGAGTTTGGGCAGTGTGCCACGGAAAATCTGCGGTGACTGGAGCTCGAAGCTGAAGCTACTGCGCTACGTAACAACGGGACCATCGCTGGGCTTACATTTCGTGTCAGACTATTCGAACAATTACGGTGGATACAAGGCGAGAATCTCAATGGAAAACGGTAAGATGCTACCAGATTAGGCCAAGCTTCCGTAGTGTATCGTTCATTCCGATAGTGAGTTACCTAGAACGAACCTTCCTACCGTCCTCTACTCGTCACTCTGGCAGTAGCTCCCATGACATTCTTTCGTTTAGTGAGAAATCTTTTTTCTCACTAGGAGTTGTTATAGTTTATGCTTTCATGATGTTTTGAATTATATATCTTCATTCCGAACACAGCCACAATTTGGTTTGTTGGTAGATCACCCAAGATAATGCAAAACCACACGAAATCTGTTACAAGTTTAACGCTCACGGCTCAGTTACTAACCGTAGTTAGTCGTGGACGGAGGTTGACCGTTCGACAGTTATTATTTAGTTTCCATAGCAGAGGTGATGTGCAATTGTTCGCAACAAAACAGAACTATACTACACGTAGAAGCTAGCGTCACAATCGACGCTCATACCAATGTCGCACAGTATGATACATAAACTGAAATACCTATATTCAAATGCTTAGGAAGGCCGAGGGCACATGGTAAGTGCAATCTGTTCAACCAGTTTTCTGCCTGAAACTACCTAAGCTCTCTAGTTTCCGGATTGAATATTGATATTTATTTTTCCTTAATTTTACACATCAGCCAATCTATACATATATCTTATAAGTTATAAGATCGCTTGCCTACAATTCATTAGTTTGCGCAACGTTTCGCTCTGTGACGCCTCTTGTTTCAGCCTCGTCCAAATCAAGTACACCGTATCGATTGCCCATTGGCATAACGAACAGTGTTCGGTTGTCGTAAAGCAGTGGCCACATGTGGTCAGCTTTCGATCACGTGTCTTATCGGTTGCGCTTGCGGAGGAGGACCAAAGAACTTGATCTTGCGCTGTGTGTTTGTGTTTTGTTTTGTATTACTTTGGTTGTTGCTTGAAGGCAACATTGCAACCGTTTGCTCACGTGTTACCAGACATTTGTTAATTGAGTTTTCGTTTGGAGTTGACGTAGGTCGCATTCCGCTCAATCTGGGATAGGTCGTTTGATGGGGACGATGACAGGGTACGACGTTTGATCTACTCCTTTCATTGTGCTGCAGATGTTATGTGTTTGCTCCTGTAGTACGTATACGTTATCCTTATCCAATGTTGCCCATTTTTATGTTGTTACGTTTCATTATCTTCGCTACTGGAACGCACCAGGAATGGCTAGTACGAACGTTAATTAGATTGCATGTAAAGTTAACGTAAAGCCTTTCGTTGAAGTTCGCTGTTTCGAGCAATCTGAATCCGGTTATGAGATTGGATTATCTTACGCGTTATCGTTACCTGTTTGTAGTGTTTAATAAACTGCTTCAAGTTTTCAGTATCGTTTGCCATAACACGTTCCATTACTAATAAACTAATCCAGCAGACCATCCACAACAGATCATTTGCCAGTTGGGCTATACCTTAATCGGAAGTTAGTCACTAGTTGAAATGTTCAAATCTACATTACTCTTCGCTAACCAAATATGATCCTGTTGCACGAGGTCTCTCATATTGCGCTTCTATTCCTAATGCGCGTGATGGTGTAACCGTCTATTGCTATTTCTGCATACATGCATCTGGCCTGCAGTGACATCCGAGTGTCACGACGAACGGTTTAAGGCATACAACAACTCCTGCTACTTGATCATCTCCTACCCCGATGTGGACTGGACGACAGCTCAGCAAATCTGCCGTGGTATTGGAGCGCAACTCGCCTCCATATCAACAACGGACGAGCAGAGGTTAGTGTCGGCGGGCATCACCATCAACAATGTGCTATTGTTTTAATTTTTGTCCAAACAAATCCCTCCTCTATGTCAGATTTATTACGTCAAACATTCGCAACAGTATTGACTATACGCCAAGATCACTGTACTGGGTGGGTGGTGAGATAACCGTCAATGGTAATCTGGAGTGGGTGGATGGAGTGAAGCTATTGTTTGAGGTATTCACACATCTTTCTTTTCAAATGCTTCAATTTAAATCACCCAAATTTGTTTGTCAATTCAGGGCTGGTTGCCTGGGCAGCGGCCAGAAAAATCGGACACATCCAAAATACCTGCATGCTTGGGCCTTCAATGGAAGGTTTCACCGACGCCAATGATATCTTCCGGCCTGCACTGGACGGCACAAAAATGCTCCATGATCGGTGGGTACGTGTGTAAGAAGCCACGACCACGGCTGGACGAAACGATGGTAAAAAACCAAACACTGTCCGGCACGGAGGGACACCTTCTATCGCCGGGGTACCCGAATCCCTATCCTGCTCAAACGGACTTCTGGATACGGATCGTTGCACCGGAGCACCGTCGCATCATCATTCAGTTTCAAAAGCTAGATCTCGAACACCAGGACGAATGTCTGTATGATTACATCAGCATCCAGAACTATCCAATACTCCCAAATGCTCGGGGAGGCTATTCGGGATCCAGCGGGGAAAATAGTTATACAGCATCATTGCCTGAGTACTTCCATAGCAATGGAAGCACTGGCAAGCTGCGTCTGGAGCACGCTGCGGTCAAAGAGCACAGCTTAACACAGACTGGAGGTTCAACTGTAGAATCGAAAAAGACTTTCCCCTTTCTAGATGGTTTCTCTGGTAGGGATAATCACACACAATCCAGTGCTAGGTACCAGCGACGTATACGGTACGTTAGCAGCAGTTCGGGTGCAGAGTACGCTACCAGTGATCAGGACAATACAGCCGAGCGGGAGGTAGTTAATGTACATCCGGTAACGCTACTAAGCGATCCACTCCAGTACCAGTTCAACGAGCTTACGCCATCATTCTTGCCGTACGTACGTTGGTGCGGAACGCATGATAGCAATATGGCACGATTTAACTTTATCTCCACGGGCAATGAGGCAATCGTGCGCTTCCATTCGGATTTTTCCATCAGTGGGACGGGCTTTTCGGCAACGTGGAGCACAGTCGATATGACCGGATGTCCGCTGCAGACCATTACCTCAAAGGAAGGCTCGATCCGTAGCCCGAACTATCCGTACTTTTTGCTGAACAATATCGATTGTACGTACGTGATACAGGCACCGTTCGGGAGGCGTGTTTGGCTGGAGTTTCTGCTGACCGATCTGATACAGGATGCCACGCTGCTGGTAGATATTGCCGACGGTCCGTTCGAGCCGTTTGCCGACGAATCGCACCTTAACGACGGGGTGTTTGTTAGCAAGGGTGAACGGTTAGTCGTGCGGTTGAAGACGGGTGCAGCACCGCGGGGCAATGGTTTCCATGCGATCTTCAAGACACGTAAGTAATGGCAAGTGTTTGAACGTATTCTCGATGGAGTTGGTAACGTGTGCTTCTCCGGACTTAGTGGCCCATGTGAACGAACAGCGATTTATAACGCTTTCGAACAAGACAACCGGTATGCTGTACTCCCTCAACTATCCAGAGGTGATGCCATATGATGTCGACTACACACAGCACCTTATTGCTCCACTCGGGGAAGTCATCCTATTGGAGCTATACGGAGTCGGATTTAGCCAGCATGGTTGCCACCAAACCGGATTCATTGAGGTAAGGCTTTTACATAAGCATTGTTTAGGTATGGTTTAAAGTGCACAGGATGTACGATGTCTATGCTTCTGCATCACCAGATCTATGATAACTATACAGACAGCAATGGTACGCTGTGGCACCTCTGCGAACACCATTCGACTAGTAAACCGACCAACGGTGACTCCGAAACGATCAAGATCGGCGGAGTGGAGCATCACTACTCGGCACACGGTGCTGCGAAACTACGCCAACCAGTTGCATCAAGTCATACCACTCTTACCAAGCCTGCCCCAATCTATATCACTTCGTATCTGAACACGATCCACATAAGGCAACGTAACGCGAATGGCACAGGAATACGGCTCAACGCTACCGTACGACTGCAAGAAGATGCTGGTTACAAAATGAAGCTGATCTCCAACACAGACGAATGGGTTGAAAGCTGCAAGCCGAACCCATGCCAGTACGGTGGTAAGTGTATTACCGCTGGGCACAAACGTGGCATCTGTCAGTGCTATGGTCACTTTACTGGACGTTTCTGTGGCCTAAACATCTGCGAACTGGAACCGTGCTTTTTTGGGAAATGTGAACTAACACCGACTAGCTTCAAGGTAAGATCGTCCTGATGCTGAGCCGAATATCTGAATTGAAACTAACTAATTTTTGTTGTTGTTGATACTTAGTGCAACTGTCAGCCAGGGTTTGTAGGGGTTCGGTGCGATCAACGGCAGAAGCCATGTGCCGAAAATCCATGCGAAAGCCGTGGCGAATGTTTTGAGAAGAACGGTGGATTCTTTTGCCGCTGTCATGCATGGTGGGAAGGTCCACGGTGTGAGAAGCGCATGATGCACATTCCCTACAAACCACTGTCGGAACGGATGCTGCAGGAACCATTCTGGCTTGGACTGATCACCGTGTTCGTGGTGCTTGCCGTAATTGGGCTGGTCTGGTGTGCCAAGCGTCACTTCCCGGAGAAGATCGAAAAGCTACTCGCGGACGATACACAGCTGAACCGAAGTAATGCTTCAAGTGGTTATCGCCCGACAGGGCCATCATTAGGGCAAGAGCTCTTACGTATTCCTTTTTTTTGTTTTATTGATTCACGATTTCCCGTAGGCACATTTCCGCCGCATCATCTGAATACGGCCTTGCGCGAGCAGCTGCAGGCTACCGCCGGTACCGTTTCCTCGTCAAACGCCACTACCCCCGCATCGCACCGGACGATCTTTGGACGATTGGGTATAAGAAAACCATCCATATTGAGTCTCAGCAGCCCACAGCAAGTTGGAGGGGCTACCGCTAGAACATTTTCTTTAGATGATCTTTTACGGCCCCCTCCTCGACGTAAGACAGACAAACATATGATAAATTAATAATCGAAACATAGCACCAAACAAACCTACCTATTTTTTCGACAAATTTCAACTGAAAAAAAAAAATATCTTAACTCAGTCTCAATCAATCCAACCTCAAGATGTGTCTGTTAGTGCCTTGCTCACGATATGTAATCTTGCTGATTTTCATTTTGCTTTACGCTCTGTATCATACTCTTCGTACATTGCTCTCCCTCCTACTTTCTGGTTAATATTTACTCGCTCTCTCTCTCTCTTTATCACTCTCTGTTTCGCTCAATCTCTGTCTGTCTGTCTATTTATCGTTTCACTTGTAATCGCATAGTACAGTTGATCCTGGTTTAGTCTTCTAGTCTATTCCTAGAATTGATTGCTCACTACACAAGCTCCAACTCCATATCCGTCTTTCAATTCTTTTCCAACAACCTGGTTTTTCATTCCTTCCCCAACTCCAACATCTCACTATAACTTGCTAACTTTCTAACTAAGTACTGTGTGTTGTGTGTCTCTCGCACCGTGTTATACCGTAACTTAGAAGTGTGATAGTTAAGAATAGACACTATCTAGGTGTAGAATTTCTTACAATTACTATTTGTTGCACCGTGCTAATAGCGTAGGACATCCAGATACTCCATTACGCTCGTAGTATTTTGGTTTGCTCTTGTTTTCCAATCATTGTTATAATCTATTGTACAGTCATTACCGGAAGGCACAATCATTTAGCGGTATGGAGAGTACATTCCTATAATCAAACAATTCGAACATAATGCGAATATTCAGCTCTGAAATCAATTTTATCTTGTTTTTTGGTTACTAGATTATGGACGCGAATGTGCACATGGGTATAAATGGGCTACAGGTGCTATCCATCATGTAGCTTACCGTTAGTTTTGAAAATCTCAAATCGTTTTCTAATAGTACTGAGTTATGTAACATATTGGTTGAATGATCACGTTTGCATTCATTTAATCGTTTCTTTTCGGTAGTGCTCCTCGGGTCCTCCTACCGATTCCACCTGTTTCCTAGTGTACATTCTTTCCGAATCGGAACACAGTAACCAGTACATAGCCGCATGGTTTGCCTATATACCCTTCAAGTAGTAGTTCGAATGAATTTCCACCACACAGTGTCCTTATCCTCGCCTAAAACACACATCATTTCCCACTCCTGGCAAATGTCACAACCCCATCAGCAATGTATCTCACCAGTTTCATTTTTCTCGACTCCACGCTTCTCCGTTGCAGGTACACCATCACCCAGGAAAAAGCGAAACAATTCGACACCAACGAAGAAGAATGTCAACGAAAAGAAACAGATTCTACAGCAGCTAGTGTCACCCGCGCAAAATGCGACCACTAAAGTCAGTTTTGACCGATACGAATCATTCATAAAAAAAGAAACCCTATCCGGATGCGTGTGTCGGTCGCCATTTCCGAAGCCGCGCTTCCCGACAACCATACTTATAATCTGATCTGGCGTTCATTCGTTTGCTCTCCGTATCTTTGCAGCAGGTCAGCTTGGGTGAGCTGATACAACTCTCGGAAACCCGACTGAAGGCTAACTATGCCGAGTCCGAGGCCGGTATGAAGGAGACGACCTTCTCGGAGAACTCCCTCTCGGTGACATCGATGGTCCGGCAGATCTCTGATCCGAAACTGGAGAAGAAGGTCACGTTCGCACGGCTGCTCAGTAAGGTGTCGGCGGAGATGAGCTCCGGCTCGGAAGACCTAGCGAATGTGAGTAGTTGCACGCACGCTTGCAAACAATCCAACCGAATCGTAGTACGTGTATTCCTCTGTTTCCGTTTCGACTTTCGTTTGATCCGTTTTGTCTTTTGTTTTGTTGGATTTTTGGAACCCCGTTTGAAACCTCATGTTCTATAAATCATCCGCTTCAAACGTCAGGCTTTTGAACGTTCCAAACTAGGCTTGGTTTTGTAATCTATCGTTACTAACTCTACAGCTCCATTGCTGTCTACTATGCCATACTTAGTGTTTCGTTTGTTTTTGGGTTGTTAGTTATACACGTCGACACGTTAACATGTACTACCAATTATTGATCGTAAAGTTCAAGGTGTAAACGCAAATTTGAACGTGCGTACTGGCATTCGTCCCTTAGCCACGCAGTTTACCCATGTTCAGCCACACAAGCGAGTGAGCTTTTTGCGTAGGTATTAGAGCTAGCTAAGTGGAGACAGAGTAAATTGGCTAGTTCTTAGTGTACACAACCTCCCACCGGGTGTTTGTTGCGGTCCTTCCAATAAAACCAACACTCCTTCCAAACCAGAACCAAAACCTAAAGCAAATTCTTCGTGGACTAGGTGATCAGCTCATTGAAAACTATTTATCTCTTCATCGCCCCCCCTACCCGCTCTCCACCACCCATGCATTCCTGTTTTGGCTTCGCAACCCTCCTCCAAAAAGGGAACGAAGCATTCTAGTGCCCTAAGTCTTCCAAATGAGGTACCGCAACGCGCAAATTCCGTACCACCGTCGCCGTGCACAAACGAAATCCGGTCGCCTCATAGTACCTCGTCGAACCAGGGCAGTGATTCACTTTCGAGCTCCGAGCTTGCGCTGCATGATTTTGGCTTGCGCAGCAGCAACCGCCGGACAAGGCCAAAGGTATCAAGTGCCGACTCGATATTGGCAATGTTCAAGAACTTTGCCGCGTCCAGCAGCGCGCTCAATACGCTTCCTTCGTCGATCATCATCTCGCCGTCATCCACACCGACCGCCTCCAGTCCGCAGGATGATGTGCCTGGCGATGATGATTCGTCCACCTCCTCCAATCATACGCCGGTCAGCTACTCAAGCGGTGGCACCTCCGACTCGCCCGTCTTCTACCGGCAGAGCACGATCGAGGTGCCGGTACTGGATGCGCTCAGTGCGCACAAGTCGTCGACGAACACGACGACAAGCAGCAGCTCATCCGCCAGCTCGGCACAGCTGCATCCGCCCACAATATTGCTCGAGATTCCGAGTAACGGCATCAACAACAAGTGTCTGTCACCGATCCGTGAAATGCCAACGCCGATACCGTCACCGGCACTGACACCAATCATGCCCCGGCCACAGCGCATGCGCACTCCCCAATCGATCCACGATGAGTCGATGTCGGTAACGTTCAACAGTGGCTATGAAGATTATCACGTAAGTCTACCATTTTTTATCATCTAACATCGAGCTGTATGCGCAGTGAAATCAGTCTAGAGCACACCCACACAACTTGCTGTAGTTGTTTCACGGAATACATCACATGTACTATTAGCATGTTACGCTTTTCAAAAGCTCATCCTACATTCTTCAGAACTCCCTAAGTTTCAAAAATGTAATCCTAACTTCTGATAATGTTGCAATTGACCCTACCCAATGTTCTTTGCATAGCCATCTTCATATTCTCCATTAATAAATTCAATATTATGCACTTTTGAAAACGCAACTAACCAGATCTACTGATCAAACTGTTTACATATTCCACATAATGTTTTTTTAACTGTTTGTGTTATATAATTATAGATTCCTTTCTATTAACCCATACACGTCTGCAATATGGTCTCCATGCACTCTGAGAAGTTTCCCTTCCAACATTGTTTGCCAATCCTAGTCCAGTAGCCATTAGTAGTCTAAATATATCCTCTAACTCAAAGATCTATACTCACTTACACGTTTTTCTTTACCTATCTAACGGTCTATCGAATAACCTACTCCAACTCTTTCTACAACTTGCCTAAATGTCTGTGCACTGCTGCGAACCACCTCCATACCTTCCGTCACCTGTTCCAAACTTGTACCATGCTCCTATAAAAAAGCAAACGTCAAATCTACTAGCATTGATCCTAATCCTCATTGTATTCAGAAGCCCCATCAGCTATCAATTGAAATACGGCCACCGGACGAGTCGGACCGTGGCGAGTACTCCTCTTCTACAACACTGTCATCCTCGCAAAGCGACTCCACGGTCGATGGTCCTGCTGGTCTTGGTGTGCCGATGATATCGATCGACATCCATCCACCGACACCAGAACACAAAAGCCCCGAACGGCCACGCGATTTGATCATTCCAGAGCTAGTGATACAGCAACCGAGCCCAACGAAAGAGCGTACGACCGTGGTGATAATACCCGGTTCTCCACCACCACAACGGGCGAACCACACATTTGATGCTAGCATATTGTCGAGTAATGGTAGCAGGCAGCAACAACAGAAGAGGTGAGAACGGACCACACAGATGTCAAAACTCAATTGATGAGAAGAATACATGCTACATATATAGTGTAGTTACAGTAGCTCCAGCGTCTAGCGTCTTCTGTGACAAGCTATCTACACTCTGTAACAAGCTATCTATCCTACAATTCCTATTACAGATTTCTAAAGCAGTGGGAAAAGCCAACATCACTTGATCTCCCGTTTGAGCCGCCTATGATAACGATCACCTGCAACAGCAATGAGGTGGTGTCTGACGCGGATGTTCCCTCGCCAGCACATCCGATAGGCTCGAAAAGTTCAAAGACAAACGGTGCCGGAGGTCTTGGTCCTCCTGTTGGAATGTGCTACCTGAGTCCATTCTCCATGTGCATACGTGGTGATCGCGCCCCGTCTGAAAGTAATCTTAGTTCGTCCGGCTATTCTAGCATGGCAAGTCCCGGTCCCAGTCGGTGTGGATCGAACAATCCACTCTTTCCGAACGAATCAGACGAGCCTGGATCAGGTAAGAAGGGTGCGATTAAGCTTTCAACTTCCGTAGAAAGTGTTCATGCTTAGTGTTCTCCTCCTGAATTAGGTCCTACCGGTCCAGGTGGTTATTCTGGATTTCACTCCCTGATAAACAATCGACGACAATCATCTAATGTAAGGAAAAGGTCCGCCGATAATGGCAACGGTACTGGAGTAGGAAGTACAAACACTGGCCAAACCACCGGGATTGGGCAGCATCAGCCTTCCTCATTTCGTCTTCGTTCCGACTCGGAAACGCTGTCGGACGAGCCACTGCTCGAGTCGAACGACGAAGGCATCGGCACTGACCACCTGGACGAGAAAATTGAAGAAGGCGAAATCCGTAGCGCCAAGGAGCTGGAGCTGTACCTTGGCAAAGAGTTGATCCAAACAGGACAGGACATTCTGAGCCAAGAGAACTTATCGATGTCGCAGCTGCAGCTTCCTGCCATCGTGATCCAGTCGGACGCAGGGTACGAAAAGCCGTCTCCTGTGTCGTCCCGCTCCGACAGTCCCCTGAGGTATGCCGGTTCATGCGTTGAGCTGAAAACTCGGGAGGCGTAACGAACTCACTGCCATTCTACAACTCGATGCGTTTCATTCCTCTCCTCCGAACTCCAGCGAACGTAATGCCAGCATGGAACGATTTTCGCCCATGTTCTACGGCAAGAAGGATCAGCATCTGCCGTTCACGGATTCTGACGGGCTGTACGACTTTCCCTCGTCCGATGGCAAGGGAGGCACGGGCAGTACCATCACGACCGCACATCGCAAATGCGTCGGCCGCAGAAAGGATCGGCGCGTGGCCCGTACCGGTCTGGTGGCGATCCAGTCACCCTCCAAGTCTACCTCCGTACTGCTGGAGATACCCGGCAGCAAGGAAAATGTGTCCCAGCACAACAGTGGCGGAAAGTTCGTTGGTACCACCCAAACCACTCGCAAAAGTCCCAAGCGACGCGTGCATCGTCAACCGTTGGCAAGCAGCTCCTCATCGACGGAGTCGCTTACGTCCATGCGGGAGTACGCAATTAGATCGTGCAAAGGTACGTTCTTTAATGAGATGATATATATATTTGTTTTCCATTATACCAACCACCTTGTGTTTCTTATTGCACGCCAACAGATCAAGCTGGTGCAACACATGTCACCATCACAAAAGATTCGTCGGAAATATGCAATAATGGCGATAACAAAGGTGAGGTAGGTACAGCGCAGTCGAAACCATCCAAGCCTATCGTCGATACTGAACTTATAGTGCTGCAAGTTTGCTCCAGCTACCAAAGCCAAAATGGGGGGACTGATCGTCGACCCATCCGGCTAGTTACTCACTTTACTCACTCTTTTTGACCTCTATATTTTTTTAATTGACTTTTACCTAGTAGTCCCCTCTCAGCACACTTCTGGTTATTGCGCATCCAATCAATGTATCTTTCAGCCGTGTGTTTATTGCGATAAAGGTTTTAGAACGGGTTCGTGTTATTCACTTCCGGTTTAAGTCTGAGTCTTCCCAGCTGCGTGAACGTTCCAAGGAAGAAAGATAATCCATAGAAGCTCAACCTGTTGCTAGGAGCGTACAATATGTTGAGATTTCCTTTGAGAAGATCCGCGAATATATGACTGTGATCGCAGCAAAGCGGTTGCGTACAAATGACAACAGATCATGGCAGACGGAAAGACGAATTTCCAAAAATAATAATTGAGTAGTTATTGTTAACAGTCAACACCTTCATGAGTTTTATGCATCCATAGCCTCTCATCCAGCTGCCATTCTCATCTAGCTCACTAGTACACTGTTACTGTACAAACCTTGTTCTTAAGTGGATGTGTTGGTTGCCAAATTTGCCGCTCTCTTACTCTAGCGAGTTACTATATTAGCTATATTACAGATGTTTCTGTTTCGTTACTCTCTAACGCTTTATATTATACTTTGTACGTGTATCTTGTGATATTGTTCCGTTGAGTTAACTATTCGCATTTGTTGACACGCTAGTGTATATATATCTAGAAATTGCATTGTTTTATTTTTCTTTTAATTTAATTGTGGATTTCGTTTTTTTTTCGGTAGACTTTTATTGTTTCGATAGTCAAGCGAACAAGTACGTCTGCGAATATTTGCAGAAAAAAACGTTAGTTTTCTTCTAATTTTACTCGTTATCTGCACATACGAACAATAGTATATATATCAAAAAAGTTATTGTGTGTAAGCATATGTGGCGTAATTTACCATCTTAATCCATATTATATATGAAGAACTACTTTTCGTACATTGAGATTAGCGTTCAGTTTGCGCGTAATCGTAGCGTCTAGTTACTACAGTGTTTGTCCACTTGTTAAGAATTAAAACAATTAGAACAGCATCGATTTACTCACAAATACACAAAAAAACTATTTAATAGCGTGCAAGTTTTACAGCTGTGAGTGACAGACAGGTGCTCAAGATTCTTATTATTTCCCCCCATTCTTTTCACACACGCCTGGGCAGGAAATTTCGAGCAACCAAATCATACCTAAACCACCACCGACGGAGGACATGCGCAAGCCGCCTTACAAAATACGACGACTGAAGGCGATCGGGAATCAGATAAGGTATTGTAAAGAGCGCCTTGTAGTTATCCCAAACATGGTGACCAGTGATCTTTGAACATCTGCGTGCAGGTTTTTACGTCGACTGGAGCGTTCCATTCACCGTAAAGAGCAACCATCTCAACCGTCTGACGAGGACATGAACGAGAGTAGCAGTATGAAGGACTCGCCAAAGATGTCGTCACCGCTTATCAGATTCAAACAATCCCAAATCGACGAGGAAGACGAATCGGAGGAGGACGATAGTAAGAGCAAATACTATTCCAACGCACTGAACAAGGTGAGTAAGATGGGAAGTTTTGCAGTAGATACCATTAGTTTACGTTGTGATTGAAGTGAAGGTCGTCTACTAGATACAGATATATCAGCGGAGATGTTTTTTTTTGTAAATACGTGTAAGAGGTATTCCATAGAGTTGTAGTATTTGATGCCGTAAGGTCGTCAAGATTCACAATCAACAAAGTGACAGCTGTCTATATGTATTATAAAGTGTGTGCCAAGAATAGTAGATCCAGTTTACTAGAATCCCGTACTAGCATCTTACACACCTTCTATTCTGAACTTTCAAGACAGATATGATGGATTGAGTTGAATGAAAACAGCTGGGACGACGGTACAATGCAAACGATAAAGGTTGAACCATCATTCATGAGCAGATTCAGGAAAAGCAAGCAAACGCTTATTTCGATTGTTTGTATCTTCTTGCAGCAACAACAGCAACAGTTACAGCAACAGCAACTTCTACTTCCCTCGGAGAGTAACGCTGCCAACTCCAACACCCGCCAGCACTGCAAAATATCGCGACAGAGACGTGTTCCTAGCCATGATTGCTACGCAACAAAACCATGGTCCGAAGCGGAATGCAAGCTGCTCGGGGGCGAAGTAAATAGTGACTGAAGATATTAGTTAGAACGCATTACAACCGTACCGTGTACTGGCCAACTTATATTTGAACAATATAAGTTAAGTATTTACACCCCAAACAAAAGAAAATGAGACGAGAAAAGGTCGCTAAAGCTTTGTACAGCTCGACAGCAGCTTCGGTCACTGTTGCTGGAGGCCCCATTATCAAAATTACAAAGCAAAACACACACTCTAAACAGTAGGTACTAAAAACGATTGTGTACAGTAGTACACGGTGGAGTAGTCATCGATAGCAGTTGATTGGTGTACTACTCCGTATGACGGCTCAACACTTGGTTGTGTCTCGAATGTCTGAAGACAACTTATCAGGTTCCCGACGTAATCTTCGAAGAGATTAACTCTTCAAGAGAACGTTTACGATTATCGATTAACTACAGCCGAAAATGTGACGCCAGAGTTCTTAGAAAAAAATCCGTGCAAAAATCTTGAAACATTCAGATGTATCCAACACTAGTTACGTGTTAATGCGCCCATTTACGTGAGCTGAGCGATCGTATTTTTTCCCAGACGTGAGCTAGCTCATTCGCTTGAGCTAGCTTATGTACTCTAGCTTTTTAGCTAGCTCATTAACAGCACCTGGCTCATGCTCATGCGCTCACTTCGATGAGCTGAGGGCTCAAGCTAGCTCACAAGCTCATGACACACTACTATTTAAAACATAATCGCAGCAAAATGGCGTCGTGCGGAGCAATACACTAATGCTGCTTAGTTACGTGACATAGCAATATAGGATAGCTACGAACCACACAAATATATACAACAACAAAATCATGAAAAAAATACAGTTTACAGCTACATTATGAACACTCTCACTCGTGTTACGTCAACTTTTGATCAGTGCTAGAGTTTTTATTAAACAACCTAAAATAACACCTAAACAAATGGACATACAATACAAAGATCCAAACCTGACCTAAGCATAGTCCGCGCTGCTACATAAAGAATTTTGCAAATATTTATATGTGTTCAGTTGATCTAAACGTTTTTAGCATGTTGCATATATCGCAGATCGATTGTGAATATGTATGATATAATATAAATATAAATATATACATAAAATGGCGACGAAAATAGCAAGCAGTAGTAGCGTGAAATAGTACACACATGGTTTTTTCTACAAACAACTTACCGATCGATTAGACGTAACGGATGTGAAAATATGCACTATATAGGCATGCATAGCATACTAATGCGGTCACGTCACACACACACACACACTTTAACACGGCCACACACGCACTCACAAACAGCGTCACTATAAATTCACATTTGCATAAGATAGCACACAGAGTTAGTAATGCTGCAAATTTGTCAAAAACCAAACCAAAAACAAAACCATCATAACTACTTGATACATCACCCACGAACAGAGACTGATTTTCTAACATAAGAGAAACCAAGAAAAAAAGTAAACGAATGAGTAGAATGCATTAGAAGGATCCCACGCGACACTGTTCATTTTTAACATTTTTCGTCACGTTCAATCTAAGTGTTGTAAATTAGTCGATATGATGGATCACGGCTAGATGTGATTGTTTCACTACTCTACGTTCGATGCACTTAGGTTGATCGCAAATATGGCGGCATTTACATGTGTCCTACGTGTTAGTTCAAACGCTGCACGACGAGTTCGATTGCGTGGTGTAACGTAGATGTAGTAGATGTAGTATCTAAACCAAACGATGATCACTATTACACATATACCCGCACGCACACACATTTTACGTCGTTTCGCGTGCTGACCGTATCGGGTGCAGTAGCAGCGGTACGAGTACATGTTTAATCTGTTATCTCTTTTTTCATAACTAAAGTCATTCACGCACATGCTCATATGGTACGCAAATCATTGTTGTGTTGTGATCAACTCTAGCTAATGCCAGCGTTTGAAAGTGTTAAAAGAATGCACGGCCGTGTGTACTATTGGCAACGATGCTGTTTTAAAACGTATTGTATAATGAATAATAATAGTTCAAATAGAAGGTGCCAGAGCAATGCAGCAGAGCAGAAGGAGGTAGGGAGTACACTTCTTTGAATGTGGGTTTTTAATTTAATTTTCGTCGCAACTGCATGTTGCTCAAACTGGTAGTAGCTGCCATGGGAAACGGCATTCCAAGTTATTTCGCCACGGAAGTGTGCGTGGTTTTCGATACATAAAAATACAAAACAAAGAAAAAAACAACAAAAGGACAAAGTCATAAGATCATAAACAAAAAACAATATTAGCTTTAAGTCTATTTGGGAAAATTAAGGATACGGGTTCAGCGATCTACAAAAATCCCAATTCAAGATTTGCCTTCCACATACACACACACACACACATACACAACTAATCACATACATTGGTACGCATACAGACACTTCTTACATAAAAAAACACATTTAATCTTACACAAAATGTGTGTACGTTTTGTGTTTTCAAAAAAAAGAAGAAGAACTAACGACTAACGTCCTAAGCTTTCGATACTATAAGTAGCATAAACTATTGTTCCGTTAACTGTTGATTGTTTTGAGCCATTTTTGTAAGCCTACATTTAGAAACTGTACGGAAAATTACTACAGCACTACGTCTACAGAGATTTAACTAGGACCAAAATGATGTATAATCATACCTAATGCCCAAACGTAAGAAAAACAAAAAGAAAAAAAAAGATGCCTTCTGTGATAAGATTTGACCCGTGGAAACAAAACGGAGATAACGAATGGGAAGAGGTGTTTAAACGGGAGGGGGGAAACAAATACCCGGCGAGTGTTTTTCCATTCTATTACAATCCTTTGTTTTTATTTGGGTGGTTTGCTGGACAGGTCCTTACCGGCAGCCTAGACTCGACACAAAACGAAACTATGTTCGAAAACACGACATGCAACGCCGTTTCCGGTTGCATCCACATCACGGGGCACTTAAGATTTGTGTGTCTCGTGAACGTAGTAGGAGAAAGAAAGAGAAAGGAAACCACACTATAGGGGAGGACAACGTAGATAGCACTATTTTTGCACGTAAAACATCTCTAACTGTTCATTTTCCCAACAAAAGCAAACCTAATAGCAATAAACCAAAAGCAACATTAAAATAGTTAAACACGTCAGAGTGGCCGGAAGTATCGAAAACCACGGTACTTACAAATTACTTTACAAGCAATGTATTTCTTAATGCTGGTATAGGTGTTTTAACGGTTAATTGCAAATCACTCTAGGTTAAGCAGGGCTGGAGCAGAACAAACACGAGAAATTGATAGCAAGCGCAAACACATGGAAGAATATCCTTCCCTAAAGAAACAACCGCAAGGTCAACGGAAGAAGATGATACGGAAAGAAGGAAAAGGGTAATAAAACGGGGAAGCGAAACAATAAAACATTAATTGTTATTAAGAAGAAAACTAATTACAATTCCACCGCAAAACTAATTACTTTAAGGCTAATTGTTTACTATTTAAAAATTACCAATATGTGCACTTTTCTAAGTAAGTTCGTGGCAAAAGAGAGCAAAAAATAAGCAAAAGCAACAAAAAAAAA
>KI423452.1:7324-12324 GCA_000473375.1 Anopheles culicifacies
GGAAACCAGAAAAATGTAAAACATGGAAACAGAATGGTAAAATAGGGAGAATAAACAGCTAAAATAAGTCAAAATGCTCCATTACGCATTTTTAAAATAGCCTTTTCGTTTTCTTCAGATGTTTAACTACCACACAACCTACCTTACTTATAATAATTCAATATTTTACTTCAAAAAGCATTGCAAGTAAATCTCAAAATTTATGTCTAAGGATTTCAAAATTCGAGCATTATAAGACTACAGAAAAGTGAGGTTTTCTTCCAACTTTAAGCAGCACAACAGAAACACATGCTACATTAAGAAAATCGCTCCTTATCCTAGATTCCATACCATTCCAACGTAACGTGTTTGAATTTTGCATTGACAAATGATCCACAACGAGTCCGTGCGCCATCCCACAGCAACGGGACGGCTAATGTTAATACTAAACACGATCATAATAATACCATCTTGCCAAGAGGTATTGTCATCGTATACGTGAGCGGCATGGCTGTGACACCGCAATCAGGTGTCTATCGATCGCCAAACCCAATAACCCCATCGAGTCACCGGCATTATGAAGGTTGAGGTCGAAAGCATACGCTCTGCCATCGGAAAGATGGAAGTGTGGAAATTTGTATTCTTGACTTATGACCAACCGAAACACACCTTTTACCGCCCGGGATGGTACATTCTTTGCCACTATGTACAATTGCGGTAACGATGCCGGCCGCCATGAAATCGGAAACCAAGACGAACGATGGTTGTGGCGGTTGCTCCAGCGGGTTTACGCAAGGAAGAGTGGTCTATCGCTACATTGCAAGTGTTACCCATGCTAGGCATCTATCTTTCGCAAAAGGATTGTGCCGTTGGTTTGCTTTCAGTAAACAATATAACTTCCCCAACCCATCCACAATACTACCACACTTCAACACATCGCCTTACCTGTCGCATTGCGGTTAGGAAACCCTGCTGGTTGAAAAATCCCGTCATCCAGAAAACCTACGAGCGAATGTGGTGGGATCGGGAGAAAAATGGAAAAAAGGGCAAAATCAATAAGCGTAAACAGAAAGCGACATTACTGTCGGCATCATTTCCGGTGCCATGCTGCAACGGGATGCAGCCGGGAAGCGTCGCACGAGACTACAGACCTTCGGCCGGTCATTGTTAATCCAGGTGCGAAACTGTTGATTTCTCTCGAGCAACTCCGTGTACCAGAAACCGAGCGTGGTCGATTCCCACGAGATCTGTCGAAAATGGGAAAGGAAACGGAAATGTATTGCATTTTCTTAGGCATTTTTCATGCTAAATAGACTGCATTTTGTATGCTCCTCATTAACAACTTCGCTGACGAGGACATCGTGTGCAAAGGAAGTGGAAATAGCACCTTGGTGGAAATAAATATTGGGAAAATCAAATTAGTACATCAATCGAAGCAAATGAGGTTAAAGATAAGCAAACTGAAGTTTTTCGGGCTCGGTTACTGTAAAGACTCAATACAATTACCTTCTGCCAACGCTCGGGAATTCGAGCGTCGTACATAGCGTCCAGCGACTGACGGAGGTACTGACTCATCACGATCGTGCCATCGATTGCCAGTTTCAGATCGCATAGATTATTGTACACCGTGTTGATGACTCGCTGCATACGATCTATTTCTTGTCTACGGTAAAGAAAATTTAATCCATTTTTTGTTTTGCCTTCTTACACACGTGCACGACCATGACTCACCTGAGGAAGATGTTCATCGGCAACAGAGCTCCCATCCGGGTGAGCGATTCTTTCACCTCAAACGCCACATACTGTGGCGGTAGTTTGCGCAACATATCGCTCGCTAGCTGGAACACGATGCTTTCGCGCGTTTCACCTCCTCCACCACCGCCTTCCTTGGGCTGTACGCTAAGGATCGTATCGAGGATACCCTTGGCGGTGTTGATCTGGTACGTAATGTCCGCATTCGGGTGCAGTCCAAACACTTCCGGCGTATCGGTCGGCGGTAGCTGATTGATGTAGTCGACGTACACCTGGATGTTGCGCGAAATCGGTACACGGTAGCCTTTGTAGAACTCGAAACTCGGCGTCAGCAGATGTTCGCTGAACCACACCTGCGTGAAGGTGGTCAGCAGCCGCTTGTCGAAGTCGTCGGTGACACGCCCACCGTACATTACCTCGCCGAGCATGTAGCAGAGCGTCTGCCACGATACTCCCTTCTTGGGGTCCATCTCGTCCAGGTGGTTCTGTATGAACTGTACGCTGGCGGAAAAGTCCGCCTGGTTGAACTCGTACGGAATGTTCCATCCGAGCGGGCCAAACTTGCGCCGCTCCTGAACGACACAGTGCAGGAAGGCAACGGTGTATAGCAGCGGTGGCCATTGCGGTGCCGACGTGTAGTCCAGGTAGTCTTGCGTGAACGCAAGATAGCTACGCTTCAAGCTGGCACGTATGCCTTGTGGTGGCTCATTGGTAAACTTGATCGCCATCTGCAGCAGACCGATCGGGAATTGGGGATGCGTTTCGGTCGTTACCCACAGCCGGAACGAGTCGGCTACGTGTTCCGTTTCGATCAGCACGTCGATGATTTCGTTGCAGAAGCTCAGCGACAGATGCACGTTCTGCAGCAGTACCCAGCCGCCCGAGGCCATACATTCGCCCATCAGTTTCCGTGCGTGGTACTCTTGGCCTTGGCCCATCGAGACCGTCTTGAGCACGATGCCCTTCACCTTGGCCAGGGCGGCGATCTGCGTGGTAGGATCGGAACCGATCGACAGGATGCAGACGAGCGGGGTACGCGGTTCCGATTCCGACCAGGTGACTTCCAGATCTAGTATGTGCATTTCGCCGTACTCCTGACCAAGCGAAACTTCAATGTATCTACGAGCCTGTGAGATTGTGCGGTCGGGACTCCAAGATCGAATCAACAGAAGCTTCCGAAAGACATCTAGCTCGTGTTCGTAGTCGCACGGTATTACCTCCAACTCCGGGCGCTCCGTCTCGTACCAGTTCTTCCACTCGCGCTCATTGTACTCGATCTTCTTCAGGAGGCCCTGAAAAGTCTTGAGCTTGCTGATCTCGACCAGGTTCAGCCACGTGATGTCCAAAATCCATCGGAAAGGCTTCGGGGCGACCCCATTCAGGTCCAGCGAGGCACCTCCCTTAACGAACGCCATGAACTCATCGTGGCTGATGTTGCCCTTCTGGTAGTCGATTTTGATCGCCAACATCAGCGTAAATAGCTGCTTGTGCCGCTCGTACAAAGAGCGACTCGTGAAGGCCCACACCTCGTACGTCAAGTACTTCAATATGATGTTGATGCGTTCCTCCGTGATATTGCTCTTCGTCGACTTGGTGATCGAGTTATCAAAGATAATCAGAAACTGTTTCAGCGAGTTCTGGTACATCACATTTACGTTCGACATTTCGACGATCAGGAAGTATAGTATTGAGCCGCGGGCGGCAACCGCACGGAACTCTTCCCGTGCGATCATGATCTTCTTCTCCGTCACCTCCGATATCTTTAGCTTCTGGTTCACCTCCTCGGCCGTCGTTTTCGTCTCCTGCAGCACCTCTATCAGTGCCTCGTCGTCCACCAGCGAACCCTCGGTCGAGGTGAGCCGGCAGAGCAGGTTGCCCTCCAGCTCCTTCATGCTGCGCTGGTTCTTCATGACACTCTCGAACAGCTGCACGCGCTCCGCCTCGAGCTCTGATTTTTCCATCAGTATCACACGCCCCAACAGTTGATCCTCCAGACCACGCATAGTCACCGTGAAGTCGATGATCGATGTCTTGGAGCTGATTTCGGGACTGAACGGTGGGTTCGGCAACTTCGTGGTGATGTACAGCATAAAGCCGGGCATAACATCACACTCCTTGTCGCCGACCAACACCTTTTCGATCGAGCCCGATTTGATAAAATTCTTCTCCAGCACATTGTCAATGACTGGGTCAAGCTCCATTCCAACGTCCTCAATCAGCAGTGGCCTGCCCAGCGAGAGACTATCTTCCAAATGTGTACGGAAGTATTTGTGGTTGAGCGATGTGATCTGTAGCTCGTTCTGATCTTCTTTCGACTTAATCCACAGCTTACCCTGCGTTTGCGGATCAATCAGCAGCGGATAGCTGCTTGATTTCGTTACAATCAGTGCGTTCTGTACTGAGAGCTCATCGTTCGGTAGACCCTGTAGATTCCACTCCGAGATGGTAGCCGAATCGACGAGCATGTTGATGATGTTCAAGTTCGTCGTGAATGGAATGTTGCGTGTCTTTAGAATTTCCATCCATGTTTTAAACAGTGTGCCACGGAATTCCTGATTATAAGGACCGCAGTACGATAAGAATCCGGTCGCTAGCAGAACATCACCCACCAGCTTTCCCAGCTGTATCTTAAATTCCTTGCTCTGTTGAGTCCAGCGAGCCTTTTCCCCGCCCAATCCATTGATGAGCGCTGTGGCGGCCGTCATTTTACGCAGACAACTGTTTGCCGCATCAGTTAGCCGTTGTTTCTCCGACACAGCTGCATCGTACTGATCTTTCACCTTCTGCAACGCAGCTTCTCTTTCAGCCAATTGATTCTCGGCCGCTGCCAAATCTTCCATAGCAATCTATGAGGGGAAAACAAGTACATGTATCACAGTGTACCGGAAGATAAGAGATTAATTTATACCACTTATGCAATTGCTCCATTTTCACCCTTGCCTATCATCCCATACCCAACAGCCTTCATTCTTACATACCCTCAAGCGAGCTTCCTGCAGCATCAGATTTGCCTTCAACGGCAAAACCTCTTTGTTTACACCATGGAAGAATGCCATAGCCTTTGTCCACGAAAGTAATCCTGCGACGTCACCGCACACGCGCCGTGCTGTATCCATGTTGTAGTCCTCCATACGGAAGTATGGTTGCAGATGTTCGATCATCTCATCGTTGATCGTGTCTTTGGGATAGTTTTGCAGCTGCAACAGGAAAGTTGTGCTAGCCATCATCTTCAGCGATTCCTGCCACGATGGCTTCGGTGACGGTGCGCC
>KI423452.1:19824-27484 GCA_000473375.1 Anopheles culicifacies
ATACGCCCGTTATGTTCTTACCCGCCTGCGTCAATGCCTCCTGCAGATCGTCCAACGTCGGGCGGATCGCAATGTTCGGTATCATCAGCAGCGACTGCAGTATAAAGATGGGCTTGACCGGTAACTTCACGCCCTCCACCTCGATGAACCGCCGACGTAGGCTGTCCAGAGCCGTTCGCGTCACCCTGATCAGCACGTCGATCACCTTCCGGCTGTAGTAGCGGCGCATTTCTGACACCGCGTTGAAGACCATATCCTGCATACCCTTCGGTAAACCGCCACCATGATGGGACAGCAGCTGCAACGGATTCTCGAAGCATGACCAAAGTATGCTCCAGTCCTGCTGCTGGCCCTGTCCATCGGCATCGTCAGCTTCCGGCGTCGGGGAGCTCTTCTCCGGTTTCTTGTCCTCGTCGACGAAGAAATCGTTCTCCGCTCCGACCATGCGCTTGAACGTTTGCGATGCACGATGCACAAGGTCCAGTACTTCCTCGACCGCTTCCTCGACCATCTGACTCTTTCGGTTCAGCTCGATCGCCGCTTGCCGGCAGGCCTCCTCGTTGTTCTCGAGAAACTCCTCCACGGTCCACATTTCGTCGTCCGGCGGGAACGATTGCAGTGTGATGTCCTGCATCGATAGCAGCACGTGCAGGATACGATTCGCGTAGATATCGTGTACCCGTGCCACCAGAACGTCGAACGTTTCGATCGCCTCCTTGCAGTTCTCGTAGAACTCGACCCACTTCGGATTGGTCCACTGCAAGAGTAGAACACGTGTAAATATAATACTCTCCGATATCGTTGGGACGACATATACTCACATTAATCGATTTCAATCCAGGCTTCAGCATTGCCGTAAGTCGTACCAACTGGGGCAAAAACAAGGGTCGAACTTCGAGCTTCACTTTCTTAATCGTGCTCAGAAACATTTTAATCAAGCTCTGTGGAAAATGGTCGGTGGAATTTGTAATGAACAGCACTAACGAACCAGTACCATGGAAAATGGATACTCACGTTCAGGGAATCCTGTATAGTGTGGAAATGGTTCTGCTTGCACAACAGTGTCGCGGCGACGACCGGCAGCTCGATGTTCATCTTTGCCAGACATTTGGACTCGCGGATGAGCAACGGTATGGTCGGATGAAGGTTCGCTACCAGACGATCGTTTTGCAGCGCCAGTATCGGCTGAATCAGACAGGCGTCGGCTACCGCAACGTCCTGACTGAGCCAGATCTGGGTCATTTCCTGCTCGTACTCGGCCAGTATAATCTTGGCCGAGTTGTGACGGTTCTCGATGTCTTTGGTCGAGGGCAGCAGCGCCAGGACCGGGTGGGTGGTGACGGTGGTTACCAGCTCCTGGAGATGGTATCCCAACGAACGACACCACTTGATGCGGCCCGCTATTGGCGGGAAGTTACGGGGCAGCGGTGGATCATCGCGCTGCTTGCGGAACAGTTTCAGGATACGATCGATCTCCTTTTCACAGTACTTGGACACTCGCAGGTACTTTTCATCCATCGTGCTGAGAGGGATCTTTTCACTGACCTTCTCGAAACGGACCAGAAATCGGATACCTTGCGGTGTTTCCCAAACACTGTCAAAGTTGTGCTCAATCATCGATGCGATCGTCTCCTTCAGCGTGTCGGTCTTTTGCATGAAAATCTGAAAATCGTCATTAAAGTCGCCGTTTCTCTGATCCAGATAGTCGTACTTCTTCATGATGATTTCAACTTTCGCCTCGTCGAACGTGTTCATCGCGTCTTCGAGTGCCTCCCCGAGCAGCAACCCCTCCAGACGCCGCTCGAACAGATGGTTGTAATCGTCGATCAGGTTAAACATTGCTATTATCTTCGACAGCCGATCACAGAATGTGTCAAACTTCCCAAATACATAGTTCTCCGAAAACGCGAACGGAATTTGATCGGGCAGGAACGGTTGCGACTTGACGCTATGGTACGTCTCGCGGTAGATGTGATTCAGCTTCAAACAGTTGGTAAGCTTCGTACGCACCAGATCACGGTCCTGCGTCCAGATGGTTTCCTTGCCGCGGCACGTGATGTACGATTTGCACGTTTCAATCATCTGGTTGGTGATCTTCACCATCAGTGTCGAGGTGCGCTCCGACGTGTTGTAGAACTGGGACACACTGTAAATCAAACGCACGGTTTGCAGCAAACTTACGATCGACTCCTTCATGTTGACTGGATCGTCCAGGTACAGCGAATGGCAGCACTGCTCCATCGCCTGTATAAACTTGGAGTTATCGCGCGCCTCGTTGTAGCAGAAGGTAATCTTTTTGTCCGTTTCCTTCCAGCACTTCAGAACCTTCGAGCCGGCCTGCGACAGGCAGTACAGTGTCCACTGAACCTCCCGTTCCTGCAGATGGGACAGCAGCTGACTGAATTGGGCACCGCGCCGCTTCCAGTACTCCAGCTCGTCCTGCGGACCGCTCGAATCGTTCTCGCGCCGAAGCTGTTCACTCTCCATCAGGATCTTGGCGATGCCCTTGATCCAGTTGTTCACCCGTTCCTCCAGCTCTGCACATGTGGTCGAGTTTCTCGACATCTCCTTCACCTCGGCCAGCGTGTCGACGCGACAAACAATCGTCTTCCCATCATCAAACACGTTAAAATGATTGCACACCTGCTCGCAAACGCGCAGCGCGCTACAGAATGAGCGCAATCCAGGCAGCAGCTGTGACTTCACCAGATTGCAGCTCATTTCCTCATCTTCGGATTCGATGTTGGGATAGGCAAGAGCCTGCATAAACACTTGCTCCACAATCCGCTCGATCGAGGTCACAAGTCCGACGCGATTAGCATCGATATAACCACAGTACCTGGCACGGGAACGTAAAGCGTAATATGCGCGTTATTAAAAAAAGTTGAAGCAAGGATTATTGTAAAAATGTTGGATGTCCTAGACTAATAAGTAAAATGCATTTGAGTCGATGAAATGAAGTATAAAAATGATTAAAAATATATATCCAACTAATATTTTCATAGGAAAAAATCAGAAATTATTTTAAAAATCTCTTAAGAGGCTAATGTCCTAGATATGTAGTTCTTCAACAGTTAGTCTTAACGTCAGTCTTCTTGGACATGCTGGGATAGAATCAACCTAACTGAATCTCTTGTCTTAGTTGACCAATATCCAAACTAGTGAGATATTATCGAACTTTCTCTCAACAATGTAGGATAAACGTCAATCCATGATACGTTTAGACCTCTTAATGATTCTTTTTGTTTTGTTCTGGTGACATGATCCGTTTATATCTTCTATGACGGATGTGGTTTTTGCAAACATTCTCCATCGTACCACAATACAGCTCAATGCTTAACATTTTCTCTTTACTTATCAACCTTCAACACATCCAGGTGTCATCCAGGTGTCCGCTAAAGTGTCTCCTGTCTAAGTAAAATACAATATCAACACGTAATAACTTATGTGTCCCTCACAAACCAGATTAAGCTGTGTTGAAAAAAATACACAGAGCTGTCCATAGTGAAATGAAAGGAAAAAAATCACGCACTTCATCATCACATCTTCGTCATCCGCAATGCAATTTAACGGTCGAATGAAACTGTTCAACCATTCAGTAGCTCTCACACGTTGAAATTGGACCTGGTGACACAGATCGCTTCGGAGAGTTTTTAATTTTTATGCAAATTTTTATTCTTTCTCCATCGATTCAAGATATAACGCTTATCCCTTCGCTGCATACACGCATGCTCACAGGATATCCTGAGCCCCTTGTGAACGCAAGGTGACACTGAACTGATTGATATGATTGGTTTTAATGAGACTTTCAAGCTGCTAGCTTTCAACGTAACCAGACATTATAGGGCGAATAAAAATAGAAACAAGCAACACATAACATAACCTGTCCATATCGGCGATGGAGATATTGAGCATCTTCTACCAAGGTAGGCCCATCCGTCGTATACTCACAAATCCTTGTGGAACCCTTCCTCGGGCAGCTGCTTCTGGATGTTGATCCGGAACATGTAGATACAGATGCCGGTAAACGCACAGCTCCACCCGTCCGTAATGAACAGCTTGTGCTTGGAATGGGAATGCGAACTGCTGGATGCACCCTGCGGCGTTTTGGACGAGCTGGACGCTCCGGCACGCGAGGGTCCCGGTTTGTTCGCATCCCGCTCACCCGGCTGATCTACGTCTTCCACCTCCTGGTAGAACCACATCAACTTGTTGCGCATATTGGGCAGAAAGAGTTGATTAATCTCGTCCAACTGCAAGATTGCAAGGAGAGTAGCTCATTGTAGATGGGCTTCAGGTTTGACGTGTTATCTACCCCCCAACGTACCATGTTTCCCTCGAAGATGTGATCCATGATCTGATGCCTCGGTAGACCGGTAGCGTCCATTAGCAGCTGGAAGGTAAACTCCAACCGTGGGTCCATCTCACCACGCCGAGCCTTACGCTCACATTCTTCCCGCCGACGCTGTGAATCCGGTGATTCCGTCATCGTGCGTGTGACGGAGTGTGTTCACGCAAACAATCAACCGTAAGCGTACGGCGACACAAGCACAAAAATCGACCACGCGACAGGGAAGGAATACAAAATCAATCACAATTACCCCCGTTACGGGTTCGTTCACGTGTTAGAATCTGGTAAACCAAAAGTCAAACTCAAACTTGCAGAGATGGTTCCAGTTCTCTCTGGATGTAACCAGTGCTGCTGCCGGTGTACGATCACTAATGAAAGCGTTGACTAGTGTATCTGTCCACCAAGTGGTTTGCACACTACTACGCGTATAGTACGCTGTGTACAGTACTTAGTAAGCGGTTCGCGCCATCTTTGCTAAAACTCCAGTAGAACATTGGCAAAGGTGTGTTTACTGCATGCTCAACTGCTTGGAAAAAAGTCATTCGCTTGGCACTAGCCGCTGTACTACGAGGGGTTTGCCCATCTAATGCATTTGCTCACTACACTGTATACTTGCTGAAATGAGGGAAACACAACATTTACTCAAAAACAAAACTAACTTCAAAAATAAGACTTGCATGCAAAAACAACGTCTACAAAACTATTCAAGACATATGATTCTTCACAACGAGTTTGTCGGCTTGTTTGTTTCTATGTACTGAATCTGGAAAAGAAGCGAATCGAGATAGCGAAATATTGGAGAGATTAGTATACTACTGCTACTGTTAACGTGAAGGTAGTAACATGAAACCAATTTGTGTATCCGCCTGTAAAAATGATTCTTCCATCCATCCCATCGATACGATCCTATTGATTCTTGTGGCGTAGTGTAGCGGGAACTTTCTATTCCAAAAATATCTTCACAATACTTTGCACACACACAGTCAAACAACAAAAAAGAACTTTATCCATTAAATTGTAATGATTTAGCGAGTTGGTTCATCGGGAAGCAGGGTCGTGCTACATGATCCATAAGGTATTCCCGCTTCAAAGAGCTACACAGATGCGTGACTGAGCTCGATACAAACATTCCAGCAATCAGCCGAAGAAAAAAATCTTCCTCGATGCGAATGGTTTTGATGCATGGCTTCACAATGTCTGCTCAGTCGATAACATTTTTGCCCTCACTGCCGATTACCCGGCCGGCATTTATATACTTTAAGCAATGCAATGCGGTGATTGTGTGCTTCTGTGGTTGACCGTAAGAAGACATTCCAAATTGTTCACCTGTGTCTACCAGTGTTGCATACTAAATGGTAGCAATTATGATGCTCCGTTAAATACCCTCCGTTGCGGATGGAACAATTAGAAACCTTACGGGGCTGGGATGAAACTCGCGCGAGCCGGTAATGCCATTGTCAATTCTCACCATAAACAGGCCAACAGCAACAAACCAAGCGGAACGAAGCCCCAGTAGTCCTGGCAATTGTCTTTAAATGTCTTATTGCGCGGTGGCTCTGTTGTGTCCTTGATGCAAACTGTAACATCAAAATCATCGCCATAATCGATCAGTGCTAAAAATAATGTGCTCTATTGAAAACTGAAACACTGTTAACTGGTGCGAAAACGATTTGCAACGAATTGCGCCGCAGTTGATTGTTGTCTCGGGAAGGTATCAACCGTTGCACAGGGAGATGGCCTTGTTATGTCTGTTCGTCCAAGCTCCCATCATCATCTACTTACCCACGATCGATACCAAACCTCATTTTTAACCAACCGACCGTACTGTTTGTCCTGTTAAATCAGTATACAAAATGGCACTTGTCGCAAAATGGCGCAAAATTCAATTACATTACAGCGTCACAAAATGCGAAATGTGAAAGGGAAAACAAACAAAAAAAAAATACCAAAAGCAAATTCTAATTGATCTACGAAACCGTTTAAAAATGACTTTTTCGTACGTTCTAGTGCCATTGTGACAAAACGCAAAACGTTGTTGCTAGCTGTTCGCAAAAATTACGCAATCAATGTTGGTGCTCTAGAGGGGTATTCGTTCCAGAATAGACATAGCTCTCAGCATTCTTTTCGCTCTCCCTGTTGCTGGACTTACCTGTAGAAGATCACCTTCGGAGATTTCCTCTTCCGGTTCCTCTTCCTCCTCACTGTCCCGCTCGTGCTCATGTTCGTGCTCATCTCCATCACCCTCACCATCACCGCCATCGTCGCCATCGCCATCACCGTCACAATCACCATCGCCATTACCACCATCCTCCATTGGGTCACCCTCATTATCCACATCCTGGTCGTCTCCATCGCCCTGATCATCCATGACGATCGTGCGATCTACCACAAATTCCTTCGATGGAGAGAAAGCTAAAGAAAATTTAACCAAAACCTTTTTATCACTTTTAAACACAAGCGAGCGCGTCCGTTCCACACAACGTTTAGTGAAGAAGTGAAAAATCGAATTCAGATTCAACAACTCCTCCTGGTCGGTTGCTAAGGTACTGCACGGTCAGGTATTGCTATGAGTGCACTCAATTTGTTCTATCTGTTTCAGTTCTACTTTCGGCTAGCTGCTAAATGACGACAGAAGTATAACGATTCAACGAAACCTCTTCGTTGGTGTGATCTTTACCGTAAAGGGCCTTGAACAACTCCTAGTTTGTTTATTCGGTATCAACACCCGGGGTTTGCGTTGTGTAGCAACAATGCCAGCATGGCGCGTGGACATATTTTCTAACAAGTCATTTTTGCTACGACGTAGGTTACAACACTGAAAGCTATTCGAGTGTTGCAGTGTAGCTTTTAAAAACTGTGATATTTAATTTGTTTATATATCATTCAACTTGATGTCTAGAATCTGTCAGTAGTGACTTCTGATAACTCTCTGCTCTGAAAAGCCTCTAATAGCTTCAGCGCCGGTAACACTATTGGCCAGCAAACAATTCATTTGTTGAGTCCTCCGGAGAAACGCACAGATCGAAAGACAGAACGAAAAAAAAAAATGGCCAAATTCATCAGTGACTCAAGGAGGTATCGGAAAGTTGTCTACACCATTGATTACAATGTTCCTATCTGTTATGCACTATTTTAATAAAAGTGTCAGAATCTCTTCTACTGTAGGAATTGTCGGACAGAGTACATGAGAATACCGGTAAAATACATTATTCGCTATCATCCTTAATTTATTTCCGATTTAAAGTCAGAACATGATAGCGATGACCGAGTCACAGACAACAATTTGCAGCAACTGCAAACTCTCAACGA
>AXCM01003486.1:0-24284 GCA_000473375.1 Anopheles culicifacies
CGCTTGAATGCAGTTGCAGCTGCATTCGCAACAGTGCAATGGGACTAAAAAGGATTCACTTTCATTAGTATGTGCTGCGGTTGGAATATTAAAGTACCATCTGTGTGTAGCTCTTATTGAGTCGACAGCAGGCAGGGGGTTGAGAACAAGGTCAACCAAAGCTTTAATTAAGAATGCTGCTCTAGAGAGAGAGAGAGAGAGAGAGATCAGAACCTTTATGCAAATGGTTGTGTGAAATGGTGCTGTTTACTTACTGGTCGTTCCATTACAGGTCGCCGGCACTCCGCAAGCTACGCCATTTCTAAGCATACTTCAGCACTTGCTGCAGATTGACCCGAAGGAGCAGATTAGTGACATCGTCTGGGATACGGCCGAAACGCTCGTACACCGGGCCACACTGCTGGAGGACAAGGAAGCATCGGCCCGCCTGCTCCGGGCACCCAGCGTCCAGAAGTTCTTCACCTGTCCGCACTGTCGGGGCGATCTAAGCGGCGGCCCAGCAAGACGTCCATCCATCGGCAGTTCCCTGCAGCCTTCGCCCAGCACAACCTTCAATCCGGCACCACCACCACCACCCCCACTGTCCCAGTGTGCCGCGGCACCTCCACCACCACCGCCGCCCGGTGGTGGTCCGGCACCACCACCACCACCTCCGCCACCACTTGCCGGTGGTCGTGCACCACCACCGCCACCTCCGCCGATGGCCGGTGGACCTCCGCCACCCGCACCACCGGCACCGCCGGCACCCAACTTACTCTCAGTGCAGGCCAACTCCAATGGTCCGCTGGCCCGCTCGAAGACACCGGACGAGCAGATCGTAATCGTAAAACCACTACCACAGCAGGAAACGCCCGTACCACGCGCCAAGATGAAGACCATCAACTGGAACAAGATACCGCCCCAGCGGGTACTTGGCAAGCAGAACATCTGGTCGATTGTGGCCGATTCGCACCAGGACAGTCCGATGGCGGACCTGAACTGGGACGAAATGGAAGGACTGTTCTGTCTGCAAACCCAAACGCAAGGTTCACCGAAACTTGGCCATCGCACGGGTGCGTCCGGAGGCGAGGGTAACGGTAGTAACGGTACGGACACACCGGATGCACGCAAATCACGCAAAGAAAACGAAATCACTCTGCTGGACGGCAAGCGGAGCTTGAACGTTAACATCTTCCTGAAGCAGTTCCGTACCTCGAACGAGGACATCATACAGCTGATACGGAACGGTGAGCACGAGGACATTGGAGCGGAGAAGCTGCGCGGACTGCTCAAGCTTCTGCCCGAGGTGGACGAGCTAGAGATGCTGCGTGCGTTTGATGGTGACAACAACAGGCTGGGCAATGCGGAGAAATTTCTGCTTCAGCTGGTACAAGTGCCTAAGTGAGTTTGCAGGAAGTGGTCAAACATTGGAGTCACTGTCTCATACGTTCCGTTCAATTCATTGCAGTTACAAACTACGAATCGAAAGTATGTTGCTGAAGGAAGAGTTTAAGGCGAACCTGATGTACTTGGAGCCAAACATACACGCCATGCTGTTCGCTGGTGAAGGTAAGTTACTACCGCAGGAGGATAGCATGTTGAAGAGTGCTAAGTTCCCACAAACCTCAAACACCTTCAGATCTGATGAACAACAAACCGCTCCAAGAGGTATTGTACATGGTTGTGGTGGCTGGCAATTTCCTTAACTCCGGTGGTTACGCGGGTAATGCGGCTGGTGTGAAGCTGTCCTCGCTGCAGAAACTCACCGATATCCGTGCGAATAAACCGGGCATGAATCTGATACATTTTGTTGCATTGCAAGCGGAGAAGAAAAATTCCGCTCTATTGGAATTCCCCGGCCAGCTGACGATGTTGGAGAACGCAACCAAGTAAGCAAACGATTGGGTGGACCCTGGAAACTGGACTATTTTCTAACTGCTTTTTTCACTAATTCTCCCGCAGAACCACGGTCGAGCAGATAAGCAACGAAGTAAACGCGATCGACAATCGCATCAAAAAGATCAAGAAACAGATCGAGCTGCCCAAGACGGAGGAAGATATCAAATTCCAGATGGAGGAGTTTATTAGTGTAAGGCTCTGCAGAAGATTCTCGGTACTAAACGTGTAGAATGATCTTGTAACTCTCTTTTGTTTGTCTTTAGGCAGCGGAACAGGACGTAATAATGCTGCAGCGAGCACTGAAGCAATTGGAAGCGATGCGCCTTCAGTTGGCCGAGTTCTTCTGCGAGGATATGGCCACGTTTAAGATGGAGGAATGTTTCAAGATTTTCCATAACTTTAGCGAAAAGTTCCAGCACGCTGTGAAGGACAATGAAAAGCGACGTGTGCAGGAAGAACAGGCCACGCTACGCAGGAAGCAACGTGAGGAAACGCTTAGGAGAAGGCAATGTAAGAATGATACGGTCTGTAATAACAGATCAATTCTTTGCTAATATACGCGTTTTTGATCACCTTCTAGCTAATCAACCCGGAACTCCGGTGTCCGATTCGGAGGGTAGCTTACTGTTGGACGCCTCGCAGTACGATCTGCGCTACAGTCCAGCCATGTCCCGGCGGCGTTTGGGCTCATTCAACAGCAATGGAGATGCACTGCTGATGCGGGACGAATGCGCCTCGCCGGATATTACGCCCAATGGTAGCCTAAGGCGACGCCGTAGTCGTGTCCTTTCGGAGGAAGATGAAGGTAATCTCATGGACTTTTTGCGCTCGTCCGGTCACGAGAGCAGTAACCGGGAGCGAAAATCCGCTGCCTATGGTAGTTTGGATAGATCCTGGGCACGCCGGGCTCGTTCGGGCAGCGGCAGCAAGAAGCGTCCGGATCTGCTGAACGTTCAGTTCGGTGCGGATCGTGAACGGCCTAGCTCACCGTCTCCACTGGCCGAATCAAAGCCGCTCGCGGTGGAAGAACACAAACCAAGGTATGTACGAGCAAGTAATTCATCTCCCATGTCCTCCTGGTGTCCTGTGGTGTTTGCTGCTTTTGTTTGCTATCCTTCTAACTTTCATTCTCTGTGCTAACCATCGAACGGGTTCACGCACCCGATTCGTTCATGTTCGTCGTCACGTCCATCATTTGCTTACGTACGCAATGACACGCTTTGCACCCGGACCCCGGTGGTTTTTTGTCGCCGTCCGGTCGCGGTTTCTTACCAATCCAGAATTTCCAGGGAATGGCGGCAAAAGATCGAATCGTGGCTGCAGGCGAACGAGCAGGACGAGCGACACAATGACGATTACAAGAAGAAACTCAAACGAGTTGCCGCTAACCGGCGCTCCTACGAAACGGACAACGAAAGTGACCGTGGTAGTAAGCTGGATCCGCTGCCGGAGGAGAAACCACCGACAGTGACCTCTCCCGAACCACCCAGCGTTCCGCGAATAGTGGCTCCGGCTGGGCAGGGACAGGCGTCAGCCGCTTCACCTTCGCCATCGGACCAGCAACTGTTCGGCGGACCGATGACGTACAAACGGGTCTATCCTAATTGGCGTCCGGCGACGTCACTCGAACAGACGGATGTCGTTGGTACGATAGAGGCCTTGACAGGTGCGTCAGAAGCATTTCCCCCCATACTGTCGATGGACTTTATTGACTTATACGTCTCATTTCAGGAGCGGCCTCACCGGATGCGGACAAGTCATCTTTGCGCAAATCAGTCCTCAACACAGCAAACAGTACGGACAGCGAAGATCTGTCGAACCAACGCTATCGCCGACAGCGTTCCCGCGAGGGCGCTAATCCGAGTTCCAATCTGCAGTCAATCCTCGAGGAAGACAAGCGTAAAAACATTATCCAATCGTTGGGTGAACGGCCACCATCCGATCGGCTTCAGATCTATATCCGTCGTGGATCCGATAATCCCGCGATGTCTTCGGAAAATTCGCCCACATCTGCCACTTCCGGTGGTAAGAGCAGCGGGGTGAAAGACACCAACGGAGAGGAGCACAAGCAGTCAATTTACATCCGACAACAGGTTGGTAGTGACAAGCAGCCTAACGCTGCCGGAACACCTTCAACGATATCGTCCAGTACGACCAGTACAATATCTGGTTCGGAAGTGGTCGGAACAGCCGGAGGCGACACGTCCACTTCACCGTCATCTGGTGCTGTGGCTCCACCTCCCCGACGTACGCGGCGTGCCCATCACGTGTATGACGAGTCTACCAATAACAAGATTGAGATAGATTCGGATAATATCGAAACACCTCCATCGATCCGCCGTAACGTTGGTGGAGCTGGAGCTGCGGGTGTTTCCTCTAGTGGTGGAGGTTCCTGCCGTCGATTACATCACCAGAGTCAAAGCGATTCCAAGGATGCACATTCGCTGCTAGCGAACGATTCGGGGAAGGGTTCTTCTTCGGCTGCCGACAGTACCGGAGCGGAAGTGCTTGGCGACGGACAGTTCGATCGGTTCTCTTCCGCAAGGCGGACGCGTCGCTTCAAGCGTCCGATCGATCTGGGAGCATCTGGGGCGGGCAGTGGCAATGAGACTACCACTACCACGGCAACCACCGCTTCTCCATCACCAGACTCCCTGCCAGACAGTGCGTCCCAGAGTCCATTACTGTTGACCACCAGCGGTAGCAACAAGGACAACGCGAAGCATGAGCAGGAACAGCGCTTGAAGCGTTGGCAGGATAAGTTAAAGTCATCGACAGAAACGACAAAGACGAGTGGTACGGGCGCAGGTCTAAACGGTCGGGAATCACCACGTTCGCATGCGGAAGCGGTGTTAAATAGGGCTAGCAAAGTTGGACGCACCATTAGTCGCATCAGTCAGGAGGATGTGCGTGAAGCGATTCGTAGTCTGAAATCTCCAACACCCGAGCGTACATGGAGTCCGACAAAGGATATTCAGCAACACCAAGGCAAGGGTGCATCGGTAACACACGAGCTCAATGATGAGGGTTTCGAGGAGACTCAAAGTCTCGTCTCCGATACACCATCGCAGGGTAAGGACAGTGTGTCGTCCTGCAATGATTATGGTTCAGACACGAAGAGCAAACGTGTCGTGACAGCATCGCCAGCTCCCGCTGCAAAGCTCTCGTCTCATAGCTCTACCGCAAACCTGAAGACAAGCCGTAACAGTAGCCCAAGTATGGCCAGCCTGCTGATGGTAAAGAATGGAAGTTCCGGACTTGAGCGAAGCCGCTCGTTGCGTGGTCCACCCACTGCTGGTGCTACTAGTAATTCCCCCGTTAGCAAGAATCTCTTACCACGCCGAACGGCCTCCATGCGCCGCGGTACGACAGCGTCATCGACCAGTGTAGATGGTTCACCGAGCTTGCTCCGACCGATCGCGCGTCAAGCGCAGGACGTCGAACGGAGTAATTCCCGCACTAGCTTGCGTTCGTCTCGCTCATCACTAAGCAGTGCGGTGTCGACGAATACTGTCCGCAAGGTACAACCGCCGCTACGTTCCGGACCAACCAACAACAGCAGCAATAGCACCTACTCCAAGACTTTCTCTCCGCTCTCTACGATGGCGACCTCAACGCTATCGGCAAACAGTTCTCCCTCCAAGCGGCCCTTGGCCACCGCTACCTCGGGTAACATTGGGCCTCGAGGTGCGCCGGCTAGTCGCAGTAGTTCCAGCGGTTCTAGCATTGGTCCAACGGCAACCATCGTTCGCAAGCCACCGGCCAAGTCGGCAACCAAGGAGAATCAACTGCATTCTTCGTCCGGCGGTCGGTTACCGCCGGGTAGCAAGTCGACCAGTAGCGGCAGCCTGGCCGGATCTGGCACTGGTGGTGGTATTAGTCCAACGCCAGCCTCGGGACGTCAGTCGGTCGCCGCACAGCAAGCGGCGGTGACCGCCCGACGTACCAGTGGGTTCATGCGTCCAACTACCTCCAGTGCCACCAAAGTGAAGGGCAAATAGTAAAATGTACCGAGTCCGTGTAGGTTGATAGGTCTCACGTTCGAACCATTAGTCAAGTCATCTCCTCTACTTGTAGATGCTCCTATGTTTAACCGAAGTCCTTTTGTTTCATTTATCACATACCATGTCCGTGTACACGACCTGTATAATGTGCCGTCCACTTGATTGCATTTTGCGTATTCGCCTAATTAGCACCCGAAGCAGAAGAACCAGCGAAGTTTTAGCCAGAGTTTTGTTATACGAATAGCTATTTTCATTTTGGAGGATATTTTTTTCCGAACCGAATCCCCCCAAAACTGTTGGACGCACAATTGCATACGTTTATACGCTTATGGAAGGAGATGTGAGGCGTTTAATCCTCCTTTATATGAAGATGCCAGTTTGCTCGTACGCCTGGAAGATGCGGCGCCAAGGTGGAACGCTCACACGATACTGGCGTCAGATATTTAATGTGCTGAGGGCAATAACGATAAAAAGAAAAACGATAATAATGATAGTGAAATCGATCGACGGTGGTAAAACACATACCACAGCAAAGTGGGGAATGGACGGTGTTACGTTTACTGGCGCGCCATTAGCTGTTTGAGACAAAATGTCCATATGTCCAAGCGCATGTATTTTCGAGATGATGTGTTATTTATTTACATACATATACATATAGGTATATATAAATATATGCAGCATGTTAAAAAAAGATCGCCTAAAAACATGTAAGAGCAATACTAATTCCCCGTCTTTACAGATATAGAATTTCGAGCGCATGATGCAAGTGTGTATCAGCGATAAACTGATAGATTCGTGTTAGGCTAATATAGTATTCATTAGGGTGGATAGTGTTAGTGCGCAGTTTTGCTACGGGGACGATACGATCCTCAACGCAAGACTCGCTATCGGAACAACAACAAACAAAAAAAAAACTCAATTTGGTTACTCATCGAACAACACATATATACCGTCGGATAATTAAAGCCATTAGATGTTTAGGTAAATCGATTTTGTAATCTAGACAAAGAACAAACCAACCGGTCCTAAATGAAAATGCAATTTACCCTTCCCTCCAACTCCCATTATTCCCACGCAAACATGACGATGTACCAATGTATGTAGAAAATTCAGCTAAGCAAACACTAAACCCGCATGGTAATGGAAAGGAGTACGAACTTTTCATCCTTATTGCCTATATTTAACTTTCGGAATACGGTTACATTTATATAAAATTCATGCATTTTTTTTACATTATCTATTTCTTCTATATATTCTTGGTGCGGAAATTCAAAATTTATGATCAAAATTTTTAAAATTGTTACGTGGGCGTAAAACGAAAAGGAAATTATATTGAAACAAAAAAAAAAACCCGCGAACAAATACAAAAGTTAAAAAGGTACGTGCGCAATTCAAGCTACTTCTACCAGTGCATGTTTGCCATAAACTGAATGATACTGAAAGGAATGCGAAGTACATTACTATTTACAAACGGCTTTATCAGCGTGCAAGATTTACTAATCCATTTACTAATTCAATTCTACTCTTTAACTGCTAGAATTGCATAAGACAACTATTTGCGAAAGGTGTAACCAGGTTTTCGAGAATGAGATTGTTGTTTATGCTCCATTCGTGCTAATCAATTGCTGCCAAGCCGTTCAGTACATTTCAGTGTGCATTCGTTACATTTTCCATTGTTGAACTTGATTGCGCATACCAGACCCCCGAATGTTATTGCTCGAATAGTTGACAGCAGAATGGTAAAGTGTTGAGAGAAATAAAAGAAAAAAACAAGAATGAAACGTATATTTCGTACAATGCAACAGTTGTTTTTTCCAATCTGTCTGCAAATCGAAAGAAAACACGTTGTTTGGTAAAGTTCTGTCGCAAAAACACAAAAAAAAACATCGCATCATTGCAACGGTGATTTTAAAAATATCGCATCAAATGTCAAACGCGATTTGCGCAGTGTTGTGACAGCAAGCATGCGCACGCACGCACGCACGTTCAAGGCCGGATCGATTTGTTTACCGACAAATATGACATTCGTCGGCAATTGAAGACGCAGAGCAGCTGCACACAATTTCCAATAACTATCCGGTGGTTTGTTAACCATTTACCGCGTACAGCAATTTCGATTCTACGTATTAACACTGCACGGCTTCAAAATTGAGTCTCCTAGCATGGTTTCAACCCGTGGCCATAACACGAAATACAAATTTTGCGATGGCGAAAAGGTGCTCTGCTACGAACCGGATCCGACCAAAGCGAAGGTCCTGTACGATTCAAAGGTAAAGCAGGAAAGGAAAGAACAAAGTGGTGTGCTATGGTTTGGTGTTTCCTGCTCGTATGCTTACTGCCTGGGTGATTTTTTTTTTTTTTTGGTTTTAAAGGTACTGGAAGTCTCCGAAGGCAAGGATAAACGAGGCCGACGTATCGTAGAGTATTTGATACACTTCCAGGGCTGGAACTCGTCCTGGGATCGGAAAGTAAGTGAGGATTTCATACTGAAGGATACGGAAGAAAATCGCCAGTTACAGAAGGATTTGGCGGAAAAGTCTCAGCTTTATCAGTGAGTAAAATGTCAACAGCCTACCGGCGTCATACCTGTATGATGATGTTCTATATGAATTATTTTCTCATTCATCAGGGGTGGTTATTTGTATCGCAAGGAGCGCAAAAAACAACGCGCCAAAAGTTTAACAGATCGCATTGAGAGCTTAACGAGTGCAAAGGCACATCCCATTAATCCGTCTTCCGAAGATGGTAGTTCATGCAGTAACGGTTTTAGCAGGGACGACAATGAATACAATATTGATGGTGAGTTTTTTTTTAAGACTTAACGAAATGCCATTATGCCATTTCATCTACTTTTCAGATATGGATGAATACTACAGCAGTTCGGTTGAGAGTTCGCATGAGGAGGAGAAGGTTTACCTTCAGGCTGGAAGCAAGTTCCGCAAGTATCTCGACCTAGACCAGCATTTGATAGTGTCCGATGGCATGCTGGTAGAACTACCGGCGAAGCTTCTTGTAGTGACCATATTGGAAGATTTCGTACGCTACTACACCATCCGTCAGCTGTTCGAGTGTGGCCATCAGGAGCAAACCAAATCCCGGCGGCGCAACAGTTCCGCCTTACGCAGTGAGCACAAAATACGAGACTACGAGCAGATACGTACGAACGTTGAGCTGTGCAAGGAGGTGGCGGATGGGTTGCGCGTGTACTTTGACTTTACGCTCCAGGACTACTTGCTGTACCCACAGGAAAAAGCCCAAGCCCAGCACGCTCTGTCGATTGATCGATTGGAGGAGAATCTTCGTAACTTTACCTTTATTGCATCGCAGAATCTTTCGCTTGACATGCTAACGGTACGGCTAGAATCCCCTACGGTAGATGTACATCAACCTCTGAGCGAGCATTCCGACCACCAATCGACATCGGCCGCATCTGCTGAGGAACGTCGTCGCAGACGCTTGCGATCGCACAAGAACGAAGAGAACGAGTTTGTGTTGGATTTCGGTGCCCTCCAGCAAAGTACGGTCGCCGCATCTGGCCCGCAAGGACACCACATTCAACCGAACGTGGCAATGGAATGTACCGGCAACCTTTCGCCATTCGGATCAAGCCTAAACATTTTACGTTCCGTCATCCCTCAGAACGTGACCATTTCGCGGGAAGCCAAAGAAATACTAGACGACGTATTTCGGTGGCGCATTCTACCTTCGAATGCACCGGCCGAACCGTCCATGATCTACGGTGCAGTTCATCTGGCTAGGCTCCTTGTAAAGCTGCCGGAATTTCTATCTGCAACGGCAATGGCGGATGAGAAGTTGAAGCTGTTGCTCAAGTTCTTGGACATATTTGCCGAGTTTATCGAACAACAAGAAGAGTGGTTCGGAAAACAATTCTACTTCAGGTTTAACGGCAATGAAGGTGTGTGAACTAGTGCTAAAGCTTTTGCTTGTAGTGCAGTACGTGCGACGCTATTTTTAGGAACAGATTTAATCGAATAAATGTGACTTAAATGTAAAAGTGATCGGAATATTTAATTTTGCTCCTTGCTGTTACACCCGGGTTGTACTGATCTTGTGCGGTATGATTGTTGTTTCTGGCAACCCTGCCCAAAACGTCAAATGTTTGCTTTGTTTATTTACAATTTGCTAGCAACATTTCGTGAGAAGCGTCGACTCGTGCGCTTTATTTTCGATTGTTTCCAGTAGAAGGATTGGTAAAAGGAATAAAAATGAGTCCTCCTACAGCACAATACGGTATACAAAGTACTGCTGGTGCAGTACCAGTCAAAAACACTAAAGGTAGGTAGCCATACAAGACAGCAGGAATGAGCTCTTCCTACAGCGAGAAACAAGATCTGTACGTGATGGTTTGTGTTCCTTTTCTTTTAGGTGAAATATCGATGCAAAAGGTAAAAGTGCATCGCTATGTATCCGGAAAGCGCCCAGAATATGCACAGTACGCAAGCAGTGACGAAGAGTCGGAAGATGATGATTTCCTGGAACATCGTCGTGCGAACGAGGAACAGCAACAGCGGGAGGATTCGTGAGTAAATTGACGATATTAACTAGTTGGAATCAAATCTAATAAATTAACTTGTGGTTCTTTCAAACAGTGACGATAATGAGTTACCGGATGATGTCGATGATCCACGTATCCGACGTTTGCAAGCAGTTCGAGCGGAAACACATGACGATCTTGAGCGGGAACGCAAAGAACGGCATCGGGTAATACACGAACCGGAGCTGGTCGATTCTGACGAAGACAACGAGCGTAGTGAGGGTGCCGAGGAAAATGATCGCAGACGCTACAGTGACGACGATCGGGAGCAGCCAAATGCATCATCCCGCCGGAGACGTATTTCCCTCGGGTCCGAGTCAGAATCGGAAGCCGAATTGAGCGACACGGAAATCGAACGTAGGCGCAATCTGCTGAAAGCTAAAATGCTTCAGCAGAAGCAACGCGAAGAAGAGGAACTGCTGCAGAAGCAAGAGGAAGAGGGTATGTCCGATTCGGAAGAATCCGAGAGCTCCGAGTACGAGGAGGAAACGGAAAGCGATGAGGAAAACGAACCCCGCCTAAAGCCACTGTTCGTGCGCAAAAAGGATCGTACGACGATCATTGAGAAGGAGCGCGAAGCAAACCGCCAGAAGCAGCTCGAGTATGAGGCGAAAAAGATGGCCAAGGAACGACGAAAACAGACACTGCGCTTGGTGGAGGACAGCATCAAGAAGGAGCTGGAAAAGACGAAGGTTGAGAACGAACCATCATTGAACGATGTTAATACGGACGACGAGAACGACGAGGTGGAGTACGAAGCGTGGAAGTTGCGCGAACTGAAACGCATCAAGCGGGACCGCGAGGAAAAGGAACAGTAAGTATTCTGGGGATAGCGGGAGTTAACCAAGGTGTGCAGCAGAGTGTTAATTTAACGATGTTACTTTCTTTTTCAGGATCGAGAAAGAAAAGCAAGAAATCGAACGACTGCGCAACATGACGGAAGAGGAACGCCGGCAGGAGCTGCGTAACAACCCGAAACAGGTCACGAACAAGAACGTGAAGGGCAAGTACAAGTTCCTGCAGAAGTACTACCATCGCGGTGCGTTCTACCTCGACCAGGAAGACGACGTGTACAAGCAGGACTTCTCCGCCCCCACACTGGAGGATCACTTCGACAAAACGATCCTGCCGAAGGTGATGCAGGTGAAAAACTTTGGAAGATGTGGCCGCACCAAGTACACGCATCTGGTCGACCAGGACACGACCAAGTTCGATTCACCGTGGGTAGCGGACACGGCCAACAGTACCATCTTCCACTCGGAGAAAGCCGGCGGTATGAAGCAGGTGTTCGACAAACCTTCGCTTTATCGCAAAAAGCGCGATGCTTAGATATTTATTTGCTTCTCATTAGGGGTGTTTTTTGTTTCATATAAATTGATAATTATAATATTAAGATTATAGAAGGAATAAGTTTGAAATAAATGGTAATGCGTAATGTGGTAAATAATGCTACTTCATGAAGTTGTCGTCCATTACTCACTGCGAGTTTTTATCCAGAATGATGACCTGCATGGTTGGGAAATGTTTTTCAAGCACGTAGAACAAGCTCACAATTCCAGAATCGAAGAATTGCTGTAAGTAAATGTAGAATGGTAGCCTTGTGATTGGTAAAGCATGAAGTTGCGCCGTTGAACTATCCTTACCTCGTATGCTTTGTCTAGCAGGAGCAGTTTACAACCATCGCAGTAAAGGAAACTGATGTACAGGATGAAGTAGGCAAGATGTCGTTGTTTCTTGTTTATCGATACTTCTTGCCACTCGTCATCAAAGGTGCGTATGTTTATGGCATTTATTCCATGCAGGCTGAATGGTTTCTGGGGATGAAGAATGAAATTGAATCGCATAAATGAATGTTTCTCATGCGAGCTTAAATAAGCAAATAAAACGACGAAATTAAATCTACATTTTCGAAAGTTCGAAAACGAATCTTCGAATAACCTTGGTTGCTTTGATTTTCGGCAATGCTTGTGTTTATACTTGAACTCCTGGGTTGATCTGTTGGCCAATCGCTTGCGACCAAATCATACCCATTGCAGCCGGTGCAATTGTGTATGTATAAAAGTACTAAACAGCGGCTTTTCCAAGGTTCGCCTTTTGTTTATGGTGGGTGCAATAATAATCGACATACGGGACAGCGCACACCATAAGTTCGGTGGAACACGGTCTCATTTGAGCTAGTCACAGTCCGGTTCGGTATCAAGCAGATAGGCCTGTTCTTCATTCAGCTGGTAAGAGTTACGTGGCCAAAACAACACACACCCCATCTTTCGAGGATGATTCCGCGGGTCGTTGCGGGCTTTTTGGTGCTCTTCTTCGTGGCGTTACAAGGTACCCACGCTCTATACTCTTCGTCCGATGATGTCGTGGCACTGACGACGGCCAACTTTGAACGTACCGTGGTGAAAAGCGACGAGGTATGGGTGGTTGAGTTCTACGCACCGTTCTGTGGCCATTGCCGAAACCTGGTGCCGGAGTACAAGAAGGCGGCCACCGCACTGAAGGGTGTAATCAAGGTCGGTGGCATAAACTGCGAGGAGGAGCAGGGCCTTTGCGGACAGCACGGTGTACGAGGCTATCCGACCATCAAGATCTTCGGTGCGAACAAACGATCGCCGGTCGATTACAATGGACAGCGCACGGCCAAGGATATTGCGGAGGCAGCGCTGGCGGAGGCGAAGAAAAAGATCAAGAATGTTCTCGGTGGTGGTGGAAGCAGTAGTAGCGGCGGAAGTGAGGGAGGTAGCGGCTCCAAGGACGACGTTATCGAGCTAACTGATGCAAACTTCGATAAGTTGGTGCTGCAAAGCGAGGACGCATGGTTGGTAGAATTCTACGCACCATGGTGTGGACACTGCAAGAATCTCGCTCCCCACTGGGCTAGGGCGGCGACGGAGCTGAAGGGCAAGGTTAAGCTTGGCGCACTCGATGCAACCGTTCACCAGCAAAAGATGTCCGAGTACGGTGTGCAGGGTTTCCCGACGATCAAATACTTCCCGGCAGGCACGAAGGATCGCAACGGGGCCGAAGATTACAACGGTGGCCGCACATCGTCCGACATCGTAAACTGGGCGCTGGATAAGTACACCGAAGACATTCCAAGTCCGGAAATCGTGCAGCTCACCACGGAACAGGTTGCGCGCGATACGTGCGAGAAGAAACCGTTGTGCGTCGTGTCCGTGCTGCCGCACATTCTTGACTGTAATGCCGAATGCCGCAACCGTTACCTGGAGATCCTGCAGACGATGGGCGACAAGTACAAGAAGAAGGATTGGGGCTGGTTGTGGACGGAGGGTGGCGCTCAGCTTGACCTGGAATCGACACTCGATATCGGTGGTTTCGGCTACCCAGCTATGGCGGTCGTCAATCTGAAGAAAATGAAGTATTCGCTACTGCGCGGATCATTCTCCAAGGATGGCATTAATGAGTTTTTGCGAGACCTTTCCTTTGGCCGGGGTCATACCGCACCGGTGAAGGGTGCGGCACTGCCAAAGATTCACACCGTCGAACCGTGGGACGGAAAGGACGGGCAGCTACCAGAGGAGGAAGATATCGACCTGTCCGACGTGGATCTGGACGAGAAGGATGAGCTGTAAGATAAATCAAACGACTGCCAGCATGCCAGGGGGGAAAACTATCTTCCGGTGGCGGACAGTTCTTCCCCCTTTCGCGATATCTTCCCATGGAAGCGCTTCGTGTGCTTTAGTTCGTAAGGATAGGCAAGGATGAATGTCAATACACAACAAAGTAACGGTCAGTTGCATTTACCACTTAACACAAACTAACACAACAACACCATCTGCACGAGTTAGGATTCTACCGGGCGTGGAATGCGTGCGGGATGGACGAGAAAGTGTACAATTTCCATTGTGAAGCGTCAAAGATAAGGATGAAAACATAATAAAGAACTGATAGGAAAATACTACAGGTCTCTGGAATTGTTCTACATAGATAGGTACTGTACACGTGTCAAACTTACTTGCAAGTAGTCGCTGCGTTCAGTGTATTCCGGACCATGTGCCTCATAGTCAAAGATCACCTTTGCGATTCCGCCTAGCTCGGGTAAATCCTCCGAAACCGATGTTACCAGTTGACAAACTTGACGCAGCTTTTGCACATGCAGCTTGTCGATGATCGGTAGGATGAGATTATTAAAACACATCTCCCTAACGTCCGTACGCTGCTTTTCGAGAACGTGTAGCCACTTCAGCTTGTTTTTCATGGAGGCGATTTTAGTACCGCCGTTGTTGCAGCATCCCGGTGGTATTTGTTGCAGTTGCTTTTGCGTGCAGACGATTTTGTTTAGCAATGCATTGCATTCTTGCACCGTTCGACGTGATTGGGAAAAGCAGCATACTTTGTTATCGAGCGTGAAATTGTTCTCACGCTGGTAGTCTTCGAGCATGGTTTCCGTCCTGGTAAGACGAGCCGCAAGAGATATTTCGCGTAAATTGAGCGTTTGAATTTGTTCGTTTAGCTCGTGGATATCTGTCGCGGGTTCCTCCACGTCGGAAGGAATGAACTGATTTACCGCATCTTCCAGAGTCGCAATAGAGTGCAACAATGTTTCACTGCAAGCGGTCCAACAGTTTACCAGTTTGTCGCAGACAGTCGACGATAAGCCATCCGGTATGAGGTCAAAATCTTCTTCGTGTCGTTGAAGTGCGAATTGTATCGTGTCGCATTTTGCTGTAAGCTGTTTTACAACTTCACAGTACGATTTGTTGGAGTGCGTCACCTCTTGAAGAAGGGATTCAAGTTGTTCGTTAAGGCGTAACTCTTCTAGCTTAAGTTGTTCCGCATCTGGTAAGGGGTCGGTATTTTTAATACAATGAATAAATTTCTCCAGCGCATCGTAACGTGCCCGCAGTCGCATTTCCTGATTGTTTAGCGTTATGCTGCGAGTCAGGATGCGTGGAAGTTCTTGCAATCTTATTCTGTAAAAAGAGAACAAAACGAGTGATGTGGAAAGAGGGTGAGGTTGTTAAAAAAAACAAAAAGTGTTTCCCTCCCCGACGGGGAATCGAACCCCGGTCTCCCGCGTGACAGGCGGGGATACTGACCACTATACTATCGAGGACTTGTGCAAAGAGCTCGTTAGAACAACATTTGAACTACCAACTCTTACTTTAACATCCTTCCCTATTTAGCATTATAAGTTTGTAGTGCAGTGTTAAGAATATATATTTAACGTATATTGTAACAAAATTTTTGAATTTCCTAATTAAACGTTGTACATCAAAAACTTGTAAACTTCTAATACTTGGTATTGTGTTTTAATGGATATCTAATATGGATAACTGAATCAATGAAAAATAAAAGTTTTTTTATGCAACTTAAAAGCTATTTTAATAAATGTACAATGTTAATGAATTTAATAAAAGCAGCTTACAACAAACAGTCAGTGAATTGTTATGAAAAATGGTATCGGAATTAAAATGAATGTCGAATAGTTAAATAAAAAAAAGATCCCCTCCCCGACGGGGAATCGAACCCCGGTCTCCCGCGTGACAGGCGGGGATACTGACCACTATACTATCGAGGATATGCTGAGCTGGCGATTTTACGCACTTTTTCAACGTTTCCCCCACTACAACATATTTTCACCCTCCGAGCTTACCAAACATGCCAAGGGTGGGAAACAGCACCGAGTTAATATTGCGTCAATTCATCGCAACAACACAAGTCCTCGATAGTATAGTGGTCAGTATCCCCGCCTGTCACGCGGGAGACCGGGGTTCGATTCCCCGTCGGGGAGGGAAACACTTTTTTATTTTTTTGTGTGCTGTGGAATGATCATATTAGATCAAAATCATTAACTTAGTTACATTATCGTATGCTCACTTACCTGGGCCACTTAATGAAGCTGCCATTGTGCAACACGTCGAGATCGGCCAGCCGTTCTTCCTTCGCAGCGGTCAAATGCTTTAAACTTTCACTTGCTGCATTTAGCTTTGATTTTGTACGCAACTGTGTCACCATCTGTTCAACGAGTGCATTCACATTTGACACAGTCTCTTTGTAGCTTGATGTATGAGAACTTTCTTCAGGGACATGCGTGTGGAGAAAAGTATTTAAGCTTGTACGGACACTTGATTCCAGCACGATATACTGGAATGTTTTCATGTTCTGCTCCTTTTCGATCACTTGCTTAACGCGCGTTGCACTATTCATTGTGCGAAATATTGCGGAACAGGAAAGTCCTACGCACCATTTCGTTCTTAAGCCAGCCTCTAGTGCACGTTCGTACACAAAGCCCAGGAAATCTTCTTTAGCGTTTGCGTCCAACATTTCTATTGCCAACTTCACAGCAGCAATGGAAGCCAGCTCGGCAAAGGGAACATTGAGGAACGTTTCAACATAGCTACGCCAGATCTGCTGCTGGACAAGCACGATCTCCTTTTCGTACGATGCAATTGCATTAGTTGTTTCTACAATCTCACCAATGGTTTGCTGGAGCAGATCAATGAGCTCGTCGTCCTCACGGGGGTCGTTATTTGTTGTTGACGCGTTGCAGAAATCCTTCAGGGCTTGCATTTGTTCGATAAACGCAGTTTTCTCTCTTTTCATTCGGGTTATCTCTTCTTGAGCAGATCTCATGTGCATCTTCAGACACTGTTTATTCATATGAAGATTGCTAAAACGATGTTCATGAATTATGACATTATAAAACAGGCCGTGGGAATGCAAATCTAACTTACCTGAGGTAAATCTTTCTCTCATTCGCATTTGTTTTCGACAACATCAGCATGGATTGATTGTTTTCGATGGAGCAACGCACATTCTCCAGCGCTGAATCCATAAACCGAATGCTATTTACTTGATCTACGATGACTTCCATCTCGTCGATGTGATTCTTTAGTTCCCCGAGAAAAGTTTCGAACGCAGTCCGTAATTCCTTGTTTGCCTTTGCTTTTATCAGTTCACCTTGACAGAAAGCTAGAATGTTTTCAAGCTCATTTGTCCTCACTCTTATGCTTGCCACCGAAATTTCCCCTGTTATGGCCACGGTTTCGTCGTGATCGTAGATCGTTCGGATAGCTAGAAGTTGTTGCTTGTCGTGCACCGTCTCCTTTAATAGCATTTTGAGCCGTTTAACCTCATCGTTGTACTGTTGCACTTGCAGCGAGTGTAGATGAACTAGCTGTTGCTGTAGAGTGTTCTTCAACTTTGAATACTTTTGCGTCATTTCGATGCGCTCCTCCAGTTCGGCTATATCGGACCGGAAATCTTTCATCTGCGTGGCGAGGTATTTCCTACGCATTTCTCGCTTAAAGTCACCTTCGGTTTGCTGTCGTTCATCAAACTGTCGGCAGAGCAGACAGTCGTACATAATGTTCCAAACTTTCGCGGAATTGACGACGTGCTGTCGGAAGCGCCGTTGGGACAGTACAATGTTGAGGTTAGGATATTTTACCGTACCGTAGAAAAGCCCGGGACACAGCTGGTTGAAGTCTTCAATCGGAATCTTAAGCCATTCGTCGATACACACAAATCCTGCGTGCCGTGCATTACGCTGCAGGTTAAATCCTTTCCCATCGAACGGTGGGCTTTTGCGACGGCGCAAGTGCCGGAACGGATCCGTTTTCACTTGCAAGCGCATCACCACACAATTTCCCGCTAGCACGTCGAACAAGGGTAGAGCTTGGCTGAAGAACCAAGGCAGGATCTTACGCACTGTTGCATTCTGCAAACTAACCAACGATCGCACTAGTATCGTGTGGAGCGTACCGTCTTCCGTGGGGCAGGTTATCTGCAGTGAAAGGATAAACATTGCGGGTTATTAGCGCAACTAATTGCATGAAGAGACTTATATCCGGTTTACCCCAATAATACGCATTGCACTGAGAGTAAAATTAACTTCACAAGAACAGATTGTCCACTAGAAACACACAACGCTACTACCGTGTTGCAAAGCCGCATGAAGACTGCGTGTGGACAATGTGTGTGTGGAGATTTTCATTCATAGAAAACTTCGAACAATCCTGCCAGACCGTTACACCAGCCATTTTGGAGAAATAATTTGAACGCGTTGTTATGAATATCGTACAAACCATAAATTGTTCCGTAGTGTCATTAACGAGGCTCACTAACAGATGAAAACATTAGTAATTTAGTATTATAACCAGTGCAAACATTCAGCTCTGTTATTTCCACTGCATTTTTGTGCATTTGTACACTAGAACAGGGTGATGGAAAATAAATTCTAGATCGTGTGGAAATAGCACACCCCATCTATATGCACCTTGTCCGAAACGGGTTGACGTTTCCGATTTGCGTTTTCAAAACAAACACGTACTTTGCACGAAACGCCGCGTACGCAAACTATACGCTAGTAGAGGAACGTTTGTGTATTAAAAGAATTGTAATTAAAAGACAAGTGGCACCCGCTAGGAAGCATGAACCGGAAAGTTAAAATCCGTACGTGATGGAAACAAATACCGTGCAAACGGTTACGCTCACAAACAGCATCATCGGCGTGGGCATACTTTCTATGCCCTTTTGCTTCCAACGGGTAGGTTTACGGTAACTGACCTATGGGTCATGCTTCTGCAACACGCTTACGCTCACGCTTCGTTTCAGTGCGGAATTGTGCTGTCCATATTGCTACTGCTGCTCAGCAGCTATGTTACCCGCCTGGTGTGCAGCTATATGGTCAAATCGGCCATCATATCAAGGCGAAAGAATTTTGAACAAATAGGTAAAACAAAAACACCACAAAATGCTTTATCGTACTAACAGATTTATGTTGAATATTTTCAGCATTCTACGCTTTTGGTTCTGGCGGGAAATTGCTCGTAGAGCTATGCGTCGTCGGCTACCTGTTGGGCACGTGCATTGCCTATTTCGTTGTTGTCGGTGACCTTGGTCCACAAATCACGGCCAAGATTCTGTCCATGCACGAAAGTGACAGTCTGCGAACATGGGTCATGATTGTGGTCACGATCGTGTGCATCATTCCGTTGGGAATGCTACGAAACGTGGACAGCTTGGCGTCGGTCTGTACCGCCTCGCTAGGATTCTACCTTTGTCTAGTGCTGAAGGTTGTTTCGGAATCGAGCGAAAAGTTTCAACACAACGGTTGGTTCGAGCGGCTGGATTTGTGGAACTGGAGTGGAATTTTGCAGTGCATGCCTATCTTTACCATGGCACTATCCTGTCAGATGTAAGTGCGGTAAGCGGATTGGAGTGGGTGCGATTATAACGACCATTCGGTTTGCTCTTTACAGGCAAATATTTGAAGTGTACGCGACAATGCCTACCACATCGCTCGATAAGATGGACCGGGTTATTCGTCAGTCTACAAACATCTGTACGATGATTTACGTTGCGATTGGATTCTTCGGTTATGTCGCCTTCAATGGGCACCGGTTTTCGGGCAACATTCTCGTCGATTTTACTCCATCGTTTGCAAGTGATATTATCAAGATGGGCTTTGTGCTTTCGGTTGCGTTTAGCTTTCCGCTGGCAATCTTCCCTTGTCGGGTAAGCCTTTACTCGCTGCTGTACAAACGTGCGTCGGATGGGCACATGTACATTCCCGAGTCGAAGTTTCGTCCACTCACGATAGGGATTGTGGTGGTGGCGCTCATATTTGGTTTGCTAATACCATCGATCGAGGTGGTAATTGGGCTGGTCGGTTCGACGATTGGGGTCGCGATATGTCTGATCATACCGGCCGCCTGCTATATGACGATTTGCAAAACAAACATAAGCGAAAAGCAGCTTGCCCAGGTGATGATAGCGTTTGGGTTCATTATAATGGTGCTCGGGACGTACGCAAACTTGCAGGCAATCGATCGCACACCGGAACGCAAGTATGACCCCACTGTTCCACCGGCTGTGCTAGAAAAGCTGCTCGCTAAACCGGTGCCAGAAAAACAGGTAGACGATCCCAAGCTGCCCGTTTTACCGGTAGAATCCATAACGGAGAAAATCAAACCAAAGAAGGAACCACCATACGAGGCTTTACAGGCACCGGCAAAGCCAGACATTGCCCAAGAAGAAAAGAAAACACGCACGCTTGACGATGGCAAAGAATCAAACATTGCGCCACCGAACGTCGTTGAACCTTCGCCCAAGGATCCACGGGCAGTGATCAATAACGAGGCGATACTGAAGGAAGAGCATGAGATAGCGGTTGAAGAGAAGGAGAAAATAGTAAAAGAGATCAGTCAGCTGAAAAATGCGAAAAAAGTACTCGAAGCCGAGGTGGAAAACATCAAGGAAGAGTTGGTGAAGAAAAACAAAGAAACGGAACAGTTGGTGCTAAAGAAGCTGGATGCGATAGTGGAGAAAATAGTCGAACAGAAGGTGGGTATTGGATCGCACGAAGAAGTGGCAACGAATGGTAACGTTGCGCCGGAACCTGCCCTCCCGGTGGTAGTACCGAACAGGAAGCAAGATCTCGGACCCATCCCGAACGATCCGATCGTGAAGCTACTGAAAGCGGGTGGAAACAATAAATCGATCCCTCTGGCCGATGTACATACGCTGGGAAATGATACAGAGCAGCGTAACGGGCTCCAGTCACCCGACGTGGAAGGTGCTGGAGCAGGTGCATTACCCGTTGAACGGCCATCTGACCTAGATTTGGCTAAACAATCCGATACGGAAGTAAAGAAAGACGAAAAAGAGGATGAAAAGCCACCCGTACTAGTGCTGGAAAGTAGCGATAAACAAGCATCACAAAATCGGCCAGATCCTCCAAAGTTTGAAGTGCCGGTGAATGGAGATTCCAAGGACAACAAGGAAGTGGATGCGAAAGTGCAACCACTTGCGGGCGGTGATAAGGCGACGAGGGAGGAGAATATCCCTTTGCCTCCCTTACCGGTGGAGGTACCGGCGGATGTACCGGCGGAAACGGTTCCCACCAAGAAGGTGGACCAAAAGCAAAACAACATGGCCGACGAAACGATGGCAGGGAAACGGGATTTGCTGGCAATGCGCTTAAAGCGTGAAGCGATTAATCCCCACGAGCCGGAAAACTGCCCAAAACCTAGCGCATCCGGTGAAGCGGGCGACGACAAGCGAGGAGTAGACAGTCCATTGAAAAGTACGAACGAACCGGCCAAGCTGGAGAAGGATGGATTTCGATAAATCGTTGTAGACTGAAAGATAACTGTGCAGTGATAGCGGAGACAGAGAGAGAGAGAGAGAGAGAGGACGACGGTGGGAATGGTTTTTGGATATCTTTTATAGAGCTATATAGTTTAATCTTGAAAGTGACCTATCTGAGTATTTTGTGGCGTACGATGGCAGAGGAGCAGTTGTTAAGTTATATTCTTGGAAGAGATGTGAAAAATAAACTATTTAAATTGGTTTCAATGAAATCCAGTACTTGAATTTTGAGCTGGAATTTATTATCTCCTTCCACAAGATTTGTTCGCTTTGTATGTTACACATTAGTGAATTATTTCCAAATATATATTTTCTTTAGTACATCTTCTTCTTCCATTGCTCTACAACTCTAGAGAGGTATTAATCTGCCATTTCTGGCATCCGTGACTTGAATGTACCCCGCAACAGGATAGTCAGTCTAACGTACGGAAAAACGCAACCCGAATGGGATTCGAACATCGGTCCGGCATGTTTGAAGACCAGTGCCGCTAACTCCTCAGCCACCGAGCCGCTCGTCTAGTATAATACATAGTCGTGTATTAAAGCATTGAATATTAATTTAATACACACGCCACGTTAGGATAGCAATTTAGTTTATTCTTGCTATGCTCGTGTGCTACTACCGATCCAATCAAGAGACGGTCGGTTTCGAGGTCCACAATCTAAAGGAATTGATTGTAGAGAAGGGGGGGGTTGTTGATCGGATCCCAAAAAAACATTCCGCGGCCATTTTTGTGTATTATCCTCCCGGCAGCACAACAAACCCACAAAAAAAGGGAGATCCTTGCGCTTTACGCTGACCGTGAGGATAGGTTTACTGATGCTCCCTTCTGGAGCGCCGCGGTTTGGAGCGAGGAACTGTTTTGCTTCATAAAGAATTTTCCAATCAGTGGCGTATTGTCGTGGTAAAAGCTTTTTGCCGCGAAAGCGTGGCGCACTGAAGTGGAACGGTATGATAATATGAATAATTGATAGATAAATTGAAATCGAAGCATGGAATGTGTGATACGATACAGGGAGTTCCCGCTTGTTGTGGGCACATACCGTTTGCTCCACGGTAGAACAACAGTACGAGACACCGAATCCTTCCATTTTGTTTCGGTTCAGGCTTTGTTTGTTTGTTTCATTCACTGTTATGAGTTGTTCTACTAGCTCTGCAGCAAAATGAAATGAAATGCACATGCTGTGTGCATTGTGTGCCGTGGATTATCGAGTGCCTGCCTGCAAGGGGATGGGAGGGTGGTGCGCCATCCCTGCATACATTTTAAATTATGTTTCTTTTCGTCTCTAACAAACCGTACATTAATGCTGCTGGATATTTGTCTGTGGAGTTTCGATGGATAGCGGGGGAGAATTCCTAATAATCGACCTGGAGGAGAAGAAAACACTGCAGCTGCTTTTTCCTGCTGGAAAGGATTATACTCCAGTGTATTTCATGGCTCTTGTTACTGCCACATACACACACGCACGCACATATACCAAGCTGTGAAGGTTACATTTAAATGCAAAATTGATTTCACTATCATGGAGCTAGGCGTAGCGTGAACGTCTCTCGTTTATATTGGATGCTTTTTCAAAGTCATCAGAGCTTTATACAAGAAAATGCACGCCTTATTCCAAAAGTTGCTAATAGTAAAGGAAAAGCTCAAACATTCTTTCCCCCGATATCAGCACATTCGTATGATTATTTTCCAATTTCTCCATTACACCGTCGGACAACGATTGGACGAGACACCGACGCACGAATATTATAAAATCATACAATTTCATACCGATCTGAACATAATGCTTTCCAACTCATCTTTTCCATGCGTGGGAATACATTCAACGGGGAATCATTGTTACGTTGTTTTTTTCCGTCAATTCCATCTAGCTGTGTTCGAACGTTTTTTGCAATGGCGCATAAAAATGGACTATGCATATTTTACAATTCCCCGGCTCGATCGAAACACGGTCAAAATAATGCAAATGAAATTGGGTCGCTTCTTTGTTCGGAACTGGCCGAATTTCTTTTGCCAATTTTGATTTTTAACGTAGGGCATGGGCTGAAGGAACGGGAGTTTAAGATTGTTTTTTTTCGTGACAAATTTGTTGGAAATGAATACTTTGAGGATTTTGGGTGGAAGAAAGGCAAAACAAAATATGCGAGTTTTTCTCGCGGTTTGTTTCATTTCCAGATATTTTCTTCATATTTTATTAAATCTTGACATCATTGTTTCGAGATTCATCTAAGTCTTCAGATATGTCTAAGTATTTTCACCAACTCTTGAATCCTCGGAGATTCTTAAAATCATGATTTAAAGGAACCATGAATTTTTGAGAATTTATAATTCTGTGATGATTAATTAATGTTTGAAGATTCATGAATATCTAGAATAGGGATTAATTCAGATTCAGATCTAATCTTGAATGCTTATTATACAAAAAATCTACTTGTAGATGTTCTTGGAACGTGGAACTCCCTCTGACCCTGAGTACCTTTTTTATTACCCTAACTTTACCGGCCAAGTTTTCCAGGCCTGTAAGAATGACAATGGCCAACATTACATGCCAGGTGAAGGTGGATGGAAAACTCTCAGGGCCCTTTGCTACTACCAAGGGCCTGCGCCAGGGAAATGAGCTTGTCTGTCCTCTTTTCAATTTGGCGCTAGAAAGAGCCATCCGTGACTCGGAGGTGGAAACTTCAGAGACCATCTGCTATAACTCAATCCCAATCCTGGCATACGCTG
>KI423453.1:18341-33568 GCA_000473375.1 Anopheles culicifacies
GACTAAGTGTCTTTCAAGGCCCAATTGTTTAAAAATAACCATCCAGGATTTAAAACAGTGATCTCTATTCTATTTTATTTATCGTTCAATCTCATACTGATATCACTTACACAAATTTGTAACAACATCTTGCGGCAAAGCTCTTTCGAATAAATGTAAATAGGATTAATTTTGACTGTATGTTGCTAAAAATGTATCTCCTTATGCTGCTGCATTATCATATATCCTTTACGGCTTAAAATGAATCATTCGGAACGACATGTGCCCATCGATCCGAAATGAAATGCTGCCTACGAAAACGAAACATCCGTCAAACTTAGCCCTTCATCGATCATGCGTATCGAAGCATAAAGACACACGAGCATGATTGGAGCAAAGGCAAAGACCTGTACAAAACAGAACAAAAACAGCACGTTCGGAAGACTCGCCGTACGAACGAACGCCAAACCTGAGGAGCGGATCATTTGCATACTGCAAAATGTCTTGTACAGTCGTAGGTAACGGTACGGTGTGGACGAAAGGCAATAAAAACATTCCCAAATTGCCAATAGATAGTTCCATGTACTGTGAAGCGTGTATTTATATTATATGACAGATAATATGGCTAATTGTTTAAGCGTTTCGGGTTTCGTTATTGTTTGGTGTTGTTTATTGCTGTAGCTAAAAAAAGCAGAGTATAGTTATTTATATTTACAACTATAACCCTTATCAGAAAAATGAATGCTTCAATGCAACCGGAACGGAACGAAGGGTCTAACATTCACATAAATCCCATTTTGAATGCAAGCGGCTGGTCAGTTTCACTGGACTAACGCTTTGTAAGGCTTGAAAAGACACGTAAATCGGTTTTTCGGTATAAAAACAAAAAAAAAAACCTTCCAGCATGTATACATACAAAAAGCTGCAGCTCATTCGTGCAGAACGCCCACTTCCTACGCCGTTGACGCGTGGCGCGTGACGTAACTGTGGAAAACATACTGAGCATTACAACAAAACAACCGAGTGATGCCGCCGAACAACAGCAACCAGCTCGGCCATATCGGTCTCGTGATGGATCACTTTCTACGCCTTAGCTGCTGCCATGCGCAACCACGGGGCCAGGCATTTAAATCCATGTAGTTTAACATTCTTAAAGGGTGAATGATACTGGCCGGCAGGTAATTTCACATTCACAAGCAATTGTTTAAATATTTCGTTTCTTAGATCCACTAGTTGCTCGTTGTTTCGTGCGATTCGTTTCCGGTTAAAGCATTTGCTCCCACACTCTTGGCTCCACTTTAGCTACCTTAACGATTGTGACACTTGTGGCCGTATTCTAAAAACCTGTTTCTGATATTTGGATGCTAACCATCCCAGAGTATGATGACAGCATCTTCACAAAACGATCAAATACGTCGTGATGAAACTAATCGCAGCTAAGAGAGCTAGCAAAAAAAAACGATGCTGAAACGTAACCCTTTTTCGGCATCAACTTTTTTTTTATTGAGAGATACACTCGCTATAATACGGCTTTTAGCCGTAATAATGGAATTAAATAAAAAAGATACACTCGCTGCACCCACAAAGATATAAATCCGTTTTGTTGAAGACGTCTGATCGGAACTCGAAATCCTCCTCAGAAATAGAAGTGTTAAGCACATTAACGCGTCGTGTATGTTTCTTTAAGCCGCTCATGCGTAGCGCAATCGAATATTAAGCACCTCTTTGTTACGTAAACAAATATTTGAAACGCAAAATGGCATCATGAAATGGACAGAAATTAAATAATAATAATAATAATAATACGGTAACCTGATCAAGAACGGTCAAAATGTAAACGAGATCTCGAGATGCGAGAAACAAACAAATATTGTGTACAAACTGGAATTTTCAGCAGGTTTGAGGTCAATCTGATTTCTTCATTTATTAACTTCCGATAGATTGATATAGTTGTAGTACTCAGAACTTAGGAGATTTTCTTTCCTTACTTTTTTACATATTTATCAATTGTAATAGCCTCACGAAGCTTCAACTTTATAATATTATTATTATTTATTAATACTCGTAGAATCATGAATCACCAGAAATTGATAACAATTCTGTGTAAAATCTGGAATGGAATAATCAATAATTAAGAGTTTCATCAATCTTTACAAATTCATGAGTCTTCTGTGTAATTCCACTTATCACACAGCATCAAATATTTTGGTGAAGTTACACTGTTCTAGAGCTACTGTAATAGTACATGATTTATTTAGCCCGAATGAGGCGGGTCAACTCAACAAACATCAATTCAATAAGAATTCAATAAAAGAAGAGAGAAGAAATAAGATTCCTGAATCAATATTCAGTGAATGTCATGAATCTTCAGAGATTCATTAAAGCAAACAATGCATATCATTATGGATTTATCTGTTAAATCAATCTTTGAGAGATTAATAATTCCTTGAATCTTCTATTCAATTCATAGAACCATTCAGCGATTGAGATTCGGGAATCTGGATGAAATTTCTTTCTTCACACTGTTGAGTAGTGTTGTGTGAATCTGATTCAGATTCTTTAATCTGAATGAATCGCGATCTTTATTTTAAAGCATCGTGTTAGCATCGCTCAAAACGTATTCCTAAAAATATTCTTGTTGACTTTTAACACAAGAACGCGTTAAAATTGAAGCATGCGCAAATCCGTGAATCTTTGGGGATTCGTGAATCTTTTAGGATTTATGAATCTTTCGCAACTGGACTCATGATTTGAATGACTCTTCACTAAAGATTCATATGAATGATTCTTTTCGTAAGATTCATGAAGCACAACACTACTGTTGAGTATTGAACTATAGCAAGTAAACGGGAACAGGAGCGTAAAATTAATCTAAAGGATTTTGTAATTGTTTAGGTGTAAGAAATAAAATAAGTCAGTCGCAAATCAGATTCCAAACGATGACCACCTATTTTTCGATACACACACTTTTCTGGAGCTACTGTAACAGTTTGCTAGCCTTTCAGATTAACGCTCAGCAAATCTGATGTCCGAATCGCACTAATGAAAAAAAATGTTAACACATTTCATTATAAAAGATTCACTTAAATTAATCATACTCTATTGTTATAAACGCCATAAACCAACATCAAAAATTGTAAGTATGCCCTAATCAGCACGTAATTAGTACTAAATTACTATTACATAAAACAAAACAAACAAAAAAAACCGCCCAAATAGAGAAAGCTGACCAGCAACGAGCGGAGATAAATCGACTGATGAGTTGAAAATATTTCACACGGTTTATTGCATTATAAAAGTATGAAATATTAATGTCCCTTACTGACAAGCTTAAAATATATTAATGAAATTAAAAAAAAATAAAACAATTCCTACCCATCATCTTGACACACCTCCCCGCTCGATGTACAGCCCGTATATTAGCCCTTAAAATGGATGGCGCTCAAGTCGTCCCCGCTCGATGTACAGCCCGTAACAAATTTTCCAGTAGCTCACGGCATAACACAATTAATGACTGATAATTTATGATCCAAAACCATACGATGTACTATTATTATTCGGTTTAAACGCACGATTATCTCAGCCCTTGTATCGGTGAGTGCAATACATAGCAATACAACAACCTGTATTGTATGTGGAGTCGCTACCGGTTGGCACATTGCTTGCACGATGTGTGTCTGTACAATTAATGGTTCGTGCTCGAACAGTTTGTGGATGGTAGCAAAGTAAAGATCAGCAGCTACTGCAACCGCTACAAGCCCTGAGCGGCCGTAGTACGGCCTTTTCGATATGTTGGCGGCGATCCTATTATTGAACGTACCGAAGTTTAATAGCATGCGCTATCTCGCGCAAGGAAATCCGACCACAAATTAAACGAACCATTTAAGACGCGAAACAAGGTTCGAAAATCAGTCTGTATTTGCCTAAATTACACCCTGCCATACAAACCTTGTGTTGGAGCGGGTGTTCCAATACTGCCCGATATGGCACGGTACCCCCCACACACACACATGCATACATCTGCGCGAACCTTTCCAATCCCACTTTTCAAAGCCCTTTTGCACTTGGAAGCCTTCAAAAATGTTAGGCCCTACCCAATACAAATCAAACACACACACACACCAGTACCAGACCAGCACCAGATCAACTACATCGTGACGAATATGATGAAGGCGTCGTAATTGCATACTTTTCCGGTTCATCTAGCTCCCCCCGTCCCGGCCAATGCAACGTCGCACTACGCTGACAGTGAATGTATCAATACCACGCAAGAAAACAAAATCAACGATCGTGCACAGTAGATCGGATCTAGCTGAGACCTAACGTCGCGTAAAATTGAACGACACAAAACGCGAATCGCGCGGTCTCGGGTATCGTTAGCACAGGTTTAGCACCAGCTGCAGTGATCGACGTAAGCGAAGTTAATTTTTCCCACAACACACGATTGTCGCTGTTGCTGATAGAGGTGTGTCACGACACTGACGGTCGTAAGGGTTTTTCGTGCCGGGCACAGTTACGTATGTAGGAATCTCACTTTTATTGCATGTTTCGTGTCCGCGTCCACCAGCGCCCAAGTGTCCAACAACGCTGAAGCCTCATCAAGCGATTGTGCAAACGAATAAAATTTTACAACCTACTTGGCGGCTTCTGAAACAACTCGCCGTCCAAGATCATGTCCAACTTCTTGGCTGGTTGAATTTGTGCATATTGTCAAGGGTGGAATGTAAATAGCTGGTATAATCACAATAATTGATTGGGGTTCTTTTAGTAAAAGTCCTACAAAAGCACGTCTAAATCACTGTCGGTGGAACTGTGCAAAACATTACGCACGTGCGACACGCACAAGTTTTGCATTAGCTCATGAAAATGTATTTCGAATCTGCTCAAAACTTTTCAAACACCAACAGTCTACAGATAGAGCAGGCTGAATACATTACATCCATCATGGAGCTCTAGCAAACTGTTAGCAAAAACAGGGTGACATATTCAAGTGACAGATAATGAAGTAAAGATATCCACAAACTACGTTAGGTAAAACATTGAGCATTAGTTCCATCTCTAAACAAGCGAATAGCTGCGTAGAATTTAAAAGTAAAAGCAATTTTATAGCATCTTGTCACATTTACGGACTATCATCAATCTTTCATACAAATTTTCCAGCAGGCATTCCAAACCGTTGGATTTTTTTCTTCCAATTTACTCAAAGTATAACGCAAGCGTAACTAACTTGCCTTTCGCCGGTGATGGTTGCATCACTCTCGCTCAGCCAAACATCGTAAAATCTTCAACATGACAAGATTCGACCAAGCGTAACCATTTTCCTAATTTTGGATCAACACTACTTTAATGATCTGTCAATCTAAGATTTTAGTGTCGCTTGCTTGCTTTTTTTTGTACACAACCTTGCGTACACTACTCAACTTTCAAGCCGTTAATGTCATAAAACACAGAGCTTGCTGGTTGTAAAGAAAGGTTGTAGAATTTTGGCATGCACATTTCATGCACATGAAGCAAGCAGAATTGCTTTAATTCGTAGCATCACTGTACGTGCCGTGTGGTTGTTGCTTGTCTGGAAATTACTACCCACACGCGCCCGCCAAGCGTACAATGCCAAACGCAAGTGCATAATCGAGATCAACTGTCACGACCATTTTACTGCTTAATTTCCTCCCTAAACTCGTGCACTGTGACTATAAGGGGGGAGAACTCATTCGACAATATTGCCGTGTTGCACATACACGCAGACGGGCAGACCGGCATCATCCCCAACCGGTACGCGCTGCAGTTACTCAACGTGGGACGTTCGTAATGGCTTATTGTTGGTGCAAAGCTATGCTGTTTGACCTCGTCTGAGCTCGATCGTTGGTGTTCCCAGTTCTTGATGTTGCAGACAGTGTCTTCCAAATCGTCAGGTAAGGGCTTTGCTGTGTGCAAGGTGATCGACACAAGCGTGTTTCATTTTAGGGTGTGCGAACGGGTAGTCTGCCGAGTTCTTCAGGGACATCAGGGCAGTATAAAGACAACTGCAAACATTAAGTCAATACGTATCACTTATAATTACTCAACAATAAAGTGCTTTTGGTGTGACCTGGTGCTAAAGATCCAAGTTAAGGAAGGTAGATAGGACATTCCAAGAACTCTGGAAGTTGTAGTGTCATAGAAGAAGAGGTTATTTTGATTGATCTTAAGCGAGGATTTAATGAAATATGTCTCATTGAAGATCCAGAGCAGTAAGGCATTCCAAGAACTCTGGAAGTTGTAGCGTCATAGAAGAAGAGGTAATTTTTATTGATCTTAAGCGAGGATTTAATTAAATATGTCTCACTGAAGTTCCAGACCACTACAATTCTATCAAATTCGTAGCTAAAGTCAACAAAATATTGACAACTAAAGCGAAATCTTAATCCTCACTACGCAGATTTCTCTCAAACTAGTAGGTGAATTTTCTCCATCATACGTTCGAGGCTAAGCTGTTCATTGACTTACGCATCTTTTTATGCGTGCACACGTGTGCCGCCCATCTACACCATTCCGTCTTATCCTCTACAGTTAATCACTGCTTTTACGCACAACCAAACACGTAATGAGGGAGACTGAAGAGAGAGCAAAACAGAGTTGGAAGTCGTCACAGAAGCCAACACTAATCCATCTGAGCTGCAGAGTTCAACTCGATTTCAAACCGCACGCTACAGCTGGCTGCTCTATACCCATGACTCCTTGCGTATAATTTCCTTCTCGCGGCTCAAGAAGATGCGATGCGTGAAGGCACACAGGCCGCAGACGTTGTCGGTACGCGTAAAGATAGAACCGTCCACCACACGATTTCTCCGTGGCGCTGTTTAAATGTTCGCCAGAGGTGAAACCGTCATTTCCTGCGGCCAGCACCGTCGGGGCAATTCTGTCGCGATCAACGAAAGGGAATTGAAAAGGAAACCAACCGGTGGTGATCGATATGTTTGTCTTCACCCTTTTGCTAGTGTACACATGTGCGGTGTCCCCCACAACCACCATTACGATCGTACACTTTCCTAATGCAAATCGCACGCACGTACGCAAATGCATCGTTTGTACGAAATGAAAGTTCGATCTCGCGCACACGGACGCTGGTGACGCTGCAAAACCGAACCCCCGTCAGCACGGGCGAAAGCAAATCCCTGCCGTCCATTTAGATTCATTTTTACCTTCAATGGGCTAGAAAGTGTACGGATCCGGTCGTAACCTTTACGGCATGCCCGAATCCCCACGGGGGTGTTTTATTTGACATCGTTTTGACGTGCTGTCACTATCATTAGCGATGCGATCGATTGTTGAATTATCGATCGTAGCGACCTAAGCGCGCTTTTCCTTACGTGCCGAAAATGCCAAAATCGATTCATGTGTACAATTTAAATAAAAAGCAATAACGAGAAAATTGTAGGTAGAATATATAATTTGTTGAATTATTAGGCCGTACACAAATATGCATTAAAGCATATTAAAAGGGTTTTAATAATCAAAAAAACGCAATTCCTCACAATTCCAAATTTTAATTTAAGAGGACAGAAAATAGTGAATAACTTTTCACAAGCATAAGTAAACCTTAAATAATCCCTCAACTACATATTTTTTTGTTTGGTCTACTCGAAGGACATCCAGCCCTTTTATCGGTAGCAGCAGGCACCATTGTGCCCAACGGCATTGTGTTCACAGAGAAGCCCGGCAGCAGAGCGCGCGCGTACATAAAATAGCATAATTTAAAACCGTGCTGCCAACATCCGAACTACACGCTAATAGCGTCCTACTCCCCCATCTTCCGAAGCTGCCAAAATCATAGTCAGCTGCCAAAATGTTGCCCATCGAGTGTGTGAGACCGTTTCAAGGTCCCGCGTAAACCCTGACCAATCGGTGTACGGCGGCGTCGGTGGCCGCACAATTAAACATGCCCTCTCAAAGCGTTTCCTCGGGCCACTCCACCCGACTACATGAGTGTGAGACGGTGGTAGATGGAAATCACACAAAAAGCTCCCAAAATTAAATTCCGAATCGAAAACGAAACCGGTGAGTGAGTGAAGTTTTCCTACGGCCGGGACAGCACACCGTAACCTTGAGCAGAGCAGTAAATCTAGCGGGCGGGAACATTCATATGCTGGCGGTATGGTGGAGTAAGTGCGCAGCAGAACCACCGAGATTCGTGGCTGATGGAAACGAAAATGAATGTGAAGCGTACAGCATCATCACCAGCTGTGCCGCGAAATGTTGCGCTATGCCGCAAAGGAACAAAAACTAGCAGTAACATCTGAAGTGAAACTATGCATAATATATACCTTGTCTTAAGTAGGGCTCATTTAGTCCGACTCTTTAAGGGATCAAGTTCGAAATATTATTTCATTTTTTAAATATAAAACTACAAACAAATAGCACCTGTAGTAACCGCACGCGCACACGTTCGTGTAGGCAATTGTTTACATCTTTCTTCCCTACACAAAGCACACGCACGTTGAGCATGCCTCTCATGAGCCAGTAAAGCGCAACGAACATGTGCATGAAAGTGGTTAATAAGCTGTCATGTACATCATCGCCTCTCATCACATACTGGAGGCTGTTCCGATGTTCGGTGAATCGAAAAACAAGCTGGTAATATGATCGTACATCATACAGCAAGACAAGGATGGATGCGTCGCGTGGAGCAAAAGTATGGTATGACATTGTTGCAACCAACCACTTTTGTAAAAACGTACATTATTTCTAATTAATGCTCAAATTTTACAGGAAACAAGGAAACTCTTATGCGGAACAGTAATAATGCAGGCAAATTAGATCCAATTTTAGCTACACAATAGATCACACTCAAAAACAAGCCACCAAAATGACATACAGTGATGGTCAATGGAATAAGCTCAATAAATAATTTGCCCTTGCATTCTGAGTTTTGTTTAAACAATTATATGAACTTAGCAACACATTCCTGGTTCAGTTAGGTATTTGTGTAACATGTTCTATTCATTACTGTCTAACAGCGGAAGCCCACCAAGAGAAACATGCATTTTATAATTAATATCATTTCAGATCCTGTTTTCTAAGTTAATTTTAAAAAAATCTAACGGCTAAATAGGATATTTCATGCTCATTCCAGAAAAATTCGATACTTTCGGGAATTTGGTTCCGTTTTAGACCTACCAGTAAAATAGATTTCTTTTGCATCAAGAAGCGTGTCGTTCTCGACATGAGCGGAAAATTCGAAACTCTTAGAGTAAATAAAGAGTATTGGAATAATATTTTAGTTTTCCATCTCATACGGGATGGAAACTTCCAAGCGAACTTCCATGTGCTATAATTCAATCCAGATCATTGCACACATTAGAAAATAAACATTGTTCTTCGTGTCTCCTATGTAGATGCCTACCAGAGGATCTACCAGATGGTTAACCAACGTCCTGATCCTTACCATGCACAGGTATGATAAAGGTGAAGTATCATCTACCTTGGTTCAAAGGGCAGCACTGATAATAACATCAATGATGAGTTACGCGTTAGGGTGATGGCCTCCGGTTTGGAGCATCCCAAAACTCAAGCCCCGGCAAACTTTTATGAAGTGTTACCTCTCGTATGGTTCTCTATGTAAGGTTGACGAAACCTTCTTAGTCTCGATCGAGAGCTTAAGGCATTTTGTGCCCATTTGAGTGAGGGGACAATGGGAGAGTCGCTATAATTGTGTGAAGAATTCATTACCGTCCTACGAAATAGACTCGCCTGCAGCATGCAGTCATGCAGAAGGCTCCGGACGGTCTAACATGTAAAGTTCTTTTAGGTATTCCACATGGACAGAGTAGTCGTGGTAGACCTAAACTGAGAAGTGTTTAAAAATCGGGATAAAAAAGGACGAAATGATGGATAAGAAGGCTAGTAGGTCAGTGATGTTGTTACATCTTCCTCAAAACATTCAATTTGATATGATCTGAGATGGTTGGCAAAACTGGTTAAATCTCATAACATAGAAAAATGAAATTTCCGTGGTCCTAATCCAATTACAACCACTGTATAACTCGCTCCATGTTCAAACACATGGTAAAAGTTGCTGTCGCAAATGCCTTATTTGGAATAAATATCGTTGAACATTATCAACAACAACAAACAATGGCATATCTGTTAAAACAACAAGGTAGCATAGGTATAATAATTGGATATGAAAAAAACACATCTATCCATCGCACATACGATAGAGAACCCCGCTTATGCGCAAAACAAACGTACCCTATGAAGTCATTTAACCTGTGACTTCTGCTTTCTGCGTGGAAAACAGGCATACTGCTTTAAAGTGTGGACGCGTCTCCGCATTCTCAAATAGGTCAACTAACCATGTAACTCGATTGACACAATCCCTCACACGTTCGCTAATTGGATCCATTGGTAAGCATAAACTAGACCACTGCCATCACACATTGTGTCACGTATGGTGCGAGAATTGGACCCCCTTGAAGTTGCGTCTACCGAGCGGACATTCATTAATTGGGTTAATGTTTCGATAACTTAATGTATATTTATGGACCATGCAAACTGCCCATTTGCAGCTACCAGCACCAGACTAGAAGACTATTAAGACGCCACTCGTCTTGTTGGTTTGTTTTGTTTGGGTCTTGTCACACCTCGTTGTGCACATTAGCGACAAGATGCTATTTTTATCACGTTTATCAATCGCGCACCCTTCAGGGTTTTCGGTTTTACCGAAACGAAGCAATAAAATGTCCAGCAAAGTCAGAAATGCATAGCGTTACACTCACCTGCAGCTTGACCGGTTCTTTCACCCGTTCCCGGGGTGGTGCTTTCTCGGGACACTTTTCGAAAATGAGCACACGCTCGGCGACGGAACCCCGGGACAGGAAGGGACGTATCGGGCTCGGTATGGTTTTCGGCTGCATGTTCAGCTTCTTCTCATCGTCCACCGATGTGCGGCCAAAGTCCTTCGGTAACCGTGTCGTCGCGACGTTGCGCGTAAAATTCATCGACAGCTTCTCCTGCTCCCGTATCTGGTGTATGTTCAGGATCGGTATGTGGTTCGGCTTCATCGGTACGCCGTTCCAGTGTTTCACGTTCGGCGCGTCTCCGGCGGTGTGGTTTGTGGTACCGTTGCCATTCGCCGTACCGTTCCCGTTCAGGGTCGGCGAACCGTTGGTGGCGGCCACGATCGGGCCGCCACCGTTACCGGCGGACGCTGCCGTCACCATTGCGCCGACGGAACCGGATTGAGGAGAGTTGTAAATCGCACTACCACTAGCACTACCACCACCACCGCTCAGACCCGCCAGCTGTGCCCGATGGTCCACAACGGATCCGTAGTCTGGTACGTCACGATCGGGCAGGGTCGAGGTGATCACTTCTGGCAAAATGCTATCACTACTGTTCAGCACGGTACCGGTTTTGAGCGCGTTTATCAGACGTTCCTCCTCCCGGGACACTTCATCCATCAAATCCGCGGTATTCTTCGCAAAGCTGACGGGTGTGGCGCTACTGCCGCCGATCACTTTCGTGCCGGCGCCTCCGGTTTTCACTACACGATTCTTTAGCGGCCAGCTCGGCACATGGTTGAGCAGGTGCTCCGGTTTCACTGGCGTTTGCGGTTTTTCTCGCACCGTACCGCCCGCCTTCGCTTCCACGATCGTGTCCTTCAGCACGTCCGGCACGTTGTTCTTGTTGAGGGTGTTAAAGTTATTGTTATTATTGTTGCTACTACTACTACCTAAATGGCTGGAGGGTTTGGTGATCCCGCCGGCACTGCCGGTGCGCAGATAGCTCGGTCTACCCACGACTTCCGATGCGCCGACACTACCGCTCACTGTACTATCTTCACCACTGATGGCACCACCGTTGCGTTCGAACTTTTGCAACACTCTTTTGATCGCGGAACTCGTACCGGTTGTCGGTGTCCGGACGCCACCCACACGCTGCTGCTGACGCTGGGCCGCTATGCGTGCCTTATCCTCGTTCACGAACGAGCTGACCAGCTGCTCAAGGCTATTGTTGGAGAGGTTCGGTGCTTTGGCGAGCAGTTCCGCTACACCGGCAGCGTTGGAAGAAGTTGGAGACGAACCACCGCCCGGCACAACTCCTGCTGGACCAGCGTGCCCAGTTGCACCACCGGAGGTACCTCCGGACGGATGACTGACGGTCGGTGTATTTGCAGGGTTTAACGCCTGGCTGAAGGCATGCTCGGCACCATCACCCGTATGACAGTTCAGGATCTCAGTCGGTGCTAAACCGCGCGCCTTCCACGTCTGATAGATGGCTTCCGCGTGATCGGATATTTGCTTCGCGATCGCATCCAAATCCTCCTGGCCCTCGACGAACGTTCGCACCGTGTTGGAGGGCGAAGTCGACGATGACGACTGCTTCGCTGCTGTTGCCATTTTGTGGGCAGATGTGTGGGCGTGTGTTTGTAATGGTACGGTGATTGAAGATGCGCCGATATCCAGCAAGTGACACAGTGACACGATACGTTTACCGGCACATTATACGTATCGGCATCCCGATTAGGTTGTGACGCAGGTGTTGAATGTTGACAAGCGCCACCATCAACGCCCGTGGGTAAAGTTCATCGTTGGCCGCGGAATGTCGTCACCGAGCAGCCCAAAATGTGAACAGCGCGCAATACACCATTCAGCACGAATTACCCAAACATTGGAGGGCACACGAGGGGGAAACAGTTGGGCGAAAAAGAAAGAAGTACAAAACGAAAGTCAATTTTAAATGTCGCAGAGTTTGGCTGACACTATCACTGAGACACTAATGACGTCGATCGTTAGTACATCTACACGACATCATGGCGAGATGAATGGTGAGACATTTTGTTTTGGTTGCGTGTGTGTTTGTTTTGTTTTTTTTTTAGTAACGATAGTATTATAGTTGGCAGGCAGCGCAGTATGAACACTAAATGCTCGTGTGGATTGTGATTCGTGGGACGATTTGCTATTTTCCACAGTACACACACACACACACACACTCACGCACGCACGCCCACACGCATCGACAGAAACACGCACGAGGTACGTCTGGGTGAAGAATCCGTGTACATCCAGAACCTCTTCAATTCAAAGCTTTTAAGCACTCATTCTTTGTATCCAAGGCACACGACAAACAGCACACTGAGCAATAACAAAACATCCATTGGCCAATTTTTTTTTAGCGGCAGAGGTCCTTGGGAACTGCGCTCGATGGACGTATATAGCCGGAGAAACTTTTAAACACACTACAGATCACTCCCTGTTGATCTCGAGCGATGGGATTCTCCCCCAATCGAATCCCGATTACGGGCCAAATATGCTCCCGCACAACACTAGCGTTTGTTTCGGTCGATTTTGCTGTTGCTTGCTGCACCGGTATTATTTTGTATCACACGCACACAAACGCACACCAACACACAAACACATACTCCAAATCGTATTAGCTTGATCTGATCACACTGAGAGAAGATGCGTAAGAAAGAGAAAGATAGAGCAACACTGAATATTAGCTTCCCTTCGCGTGAAGGAGATTTTTCATAATCGAATTTTCCGACCAAATTTTTCCTTTGTCGTATGTACTTGTACAAAATGTGTTTTGGTCAAACCACACCAATTTCAAGAACGCGCGCACCACTTATTGACACATATACATAACAGAGGCACTATTAGGCAAGGATGCACATTAGGTCGCACAACATTTGTTGGGATCGCGTGATGCTGAGTGGTGCGCTTTTGTTTATCTACGCACACAAACACACACAAACACTGTTTTTTTGCGCTGTTTCGAAAGAATTATGAGAAAAAAAGAACAAAATGGTAAGAACAAATGGAGGAAACAGTAATTGTAGGTCATAATTATAAAACCGTCCACAAAGAGGCTACAGTCGGTATGGAGAATGTATTAATGTCCCCTCTTCTCTACACCCACACGTGTATCGTTCTGGGTCAGTGATGAGTAATCGTGGTATTTGATCCAATTTTCCCACAACGCTCGGCACTACAGTGGAGCAACTATTTTAAAACACCATTTTAAACAGTTTATGATATAACGAATGATATTGCGACAGGGTTACTCGAGCAGATTGCCACTTTTTAGTATGAGTTTTAAAAAATCGTACCAAAAAATGGACAAAACTTAGAAGCTTAGTTTCAAACATTAATTATAAACATTAAATATTAATAAACATGACAGCAATACATATGCACAGGAAAACAAGTAATGTTTTATGCAGTTAGACTTTTAAAACTATACAAAAAGACATCAACGTGAGCGAAGAAACAAAACACACATGTTAAAAATTTTAACAAAAAAAGCACAACAAAATTATGGAAAACATAAAGAACCGATAGAAACATATCTGCAGTATGAGAATATTTAATAAAAAAAATGCTGTATGCCGTTTTGAACAAGATGACCGGGGTTATGACTATTATTGTTGTGATTGAAATAAAAAATTGAATTAAAAAAAAGATTCATACCCAAAAATCAATAAAAACCTTGGCGAGGTTTGTTGTGCAGTTGTGCAAAAACAAAACAGCTCAAAATCACTCAGAAACTAAACCTTGTTCCACCTTCGCAACTGTTCTTAACGGATCACGCATACAGGTTCACCTGCACAGGGTTTTTTTTTTGCAAAGTCAATGTTGAACACATTTTCACTCATTAGCACAAAACTACTTCTTTAGGGGACGATAAGCACTGAAAATTATTCTTCTATATTTTTTTTTTATGGAAAAAAATAAAACAAAAATATATTGGTAACTCCCTCAATAACCAAAAAAAGGTGTGCAATGTGAGTGTTTTTATCTGAATTGTTGCCATAAATCACGCAAGTAGTTTGTAAACGTTTTGCTACGGCTACAGCAGGTACATTGTTGGATGTATTAAACCATAACCAAAGGGCGAGCGGGGGAGGGGGGAAACCACTACTGAAGGGAAAGCAAAATTAGTACGACGGCACAACACAGGCAAGTAGAGAAAAACACGCACGAAACTCACTTAAAAGGAACAAGTGTTGATAGTAATAGTCGAAAGCGTCATTCATTGAAGCGCTTGGTATCGGATGACCGTTGGTGCACTAGCAGAAAGAAAACTACACCACAGAGCCTATAGCTGTCAATGTAAAAAGAAAAGCTTACGCTAAAGACGATCGCTTACAAGCAACAAAAAAGGTATACCCTTAACAATCGAACATTAGCTAGCGACAGTGAAGCGACCAGCTGCGTTAATCGATTTCAAATCAAGTTAATGCCAAAAGATATATTTTGTTACTG
>KI423454.1:0-22529 GCA_000473375.1 Anopheles culicifacies
ACAGGTGCGTTTATTTATCAACAGCGCAAGATGATACGTAAAGTTTGAGCAGAGAACCGTTTTCGCCCGTAATTCATTTCAAATGGTTTTGTTGTAAAAAAAAAAAAGGATGCATCCAACAATGAGAAAATCTATCTTAATGTGAGTGATTCATGAAGAAACAAATTAAATTGTTGAACGTTCTGTTAGACGGTGAAACAAATACAACACGTGAAATGCACTGTTTATGTTGTCATATCAAGTGCTGGTATGTGGAAAACAAGAGAAAGCGAGGGAGCGAGATAAAGAAGGGAAAGAGAGTGCAAATAGATAGGAAGAAAATGTTGGAAAGACACTCTACAAATTGAATCATAACCCGTTCCCATTCGCAATAAAAAAACAAATGATGGAAAGAGAAGCCAGAATTGTATGGCGGCGAGATGCATAAAGCCGATAGAAAACAAATATTAATATTCATTGCACCATTTGAAAGACATTTTTATCCATTTCTGTACATAACCATTAACAACCCCCCTGCAGATGCGAAAACATGAAACAAAACTGCGAACAAATCAATAAACTTACAGGCTAGTACTTCCGGGACGGGTGCGGGTGAACAAAAGCACAAATAGACAGTATTTAAGTTTTCCAACAGTTCCCCGGAAAAAGATCAGTGAAGAGACAAGTCACACATACTCTACTACTAGTTTACAAAAGCCTCTTCTGCCTAGGTTCATTCACACACAGATGGATGGTTGGATTACTTGAGGGCAGCGGAGAAATTAATTGCGCTCCCGTTTACTGAGCGGATCGGAAAGGAAAGGGATACAAACATAACACTACTTGAATTAGTCATCAGCAAAACCAAGCAAAGCCCAAACATATTACAAACTGCGCATTATGCATAGGGAGAAGTGTGTGTATGCTTTGAACATGAGATGGATTAAGATGGAAGGGTGATAATACTATAACTGTAGAATAAAACAAACAAAACACACAAAAAAAAACAAACGGAATTAAACGAACAGGATATTCACTTGAACATTGTCATGGGGTTTTGTCTATTTTTTTTTTTGTTATTTTTGAAGTCGTCCAAAATGTCTTCTACGTTGGGTAGGTTAGACGGCCAGTCAAGAACATTGATATTGAGAAATGTGTTAGAATGACGGTATTATGCTCCGAGACGGTGACTCAACGGTAGCTTAACAGGGCAACTCAAGTCAAAGCTACCTGTGGCGAATTCGAAATTAATAACTTTTCAACATTATAGCAAGCGTATTCTACGATACTTCCTAGCTAACGGAGGGTACTGTTTGAGCGCTTGCATATAGATGAGGGGCTCTGAGACTAGATGAGACTTCTAAAGTTCTAATACCTCTTATGCTCTTCAGAGATATAGGCTCTGTCCAAAGTTGACGATATCTTCTTAGGGAGTGTTCGAAAGTAAGATGCTCAGGTGAAGATGTCTGATCTTTTATGTGTCCAAGATCAATGGAGATTTCAAGCTCTGGAGTAAGAAGTTGATTCTTTATTAACGTGCTATTTCTATTTCTATTGAATACACAATAGCTAGCTATGAACGCACTACTTTTACGCATAACCGTTCCAATGCACTAGAAGCATCCATCGAACGAGGTCCATTGGCCGTTTGACTGACAGGTGATATCAAGAGTACGATCCTGACAGCGCAATTTTAGCGAGTCACCGTACAGGAACGTATTGCCCGCTAACACATTACCCATAGCGAGGTTTTTCGGTCGTCCGCATGAAATACCTGTGGGAAAAGAGTCCACGGAAAAGGTCAATAATACATGCCTAAACGTTTATATCTCCAGCAAATACATACGTGCGCAGCGTGCCATCATTGGAGTCCAGCGCCCGTTCGGTAGACACTTCACGATAGGATGTCCTTTGATCGTATAGCCTGGCTCACACCGATACTCGATCTCATCATCCACGTAGTACTGCTTATCGCGGGATTTCGGTGCAATCAGCATGTTAGGCCGGTTCGGTGGATTCTCGCACACAGCACCCTCACAGAACCCTTCCACGATGTTCCATCGTCCATCGAGACCGCACTCCGTCACACCGGAACCACGCATACTGAAACCCGCATCGCATCCATACTGGAGGCGATCGCCCGGTTCCGCGTTTAGCCCACTGTTGAGCAACTTCTCGAAACGCCATTCCTCCGGATGGCGATGGATAATCGTTCGAAATGCAACCATCACCACGTGGGAATCTATCGGTGGACTAGGCAGACGGCTCAACGGACAACGTTTCGGTGTAGCCGCAGTGGTGGTGGAGGTTGTGGTGCTGGAACTCGTCCCAGCCGGCCCCACTTCAGCCAGCTGGATGATCTTCTTCAGCGCGGCTGACTCGCGTGCATTGCGCTCCTCCAGCAGATGCTGGTACTGCTGATACACAACCTGTGCTACGTTCTTGAGCAGATGCTTTATCTTCGTGTTGGTATTCTCTTCCTGCCGAATGTCCACCACAAGCTCATCATCGTAGTTTAACTCGCGATCCATCAGTATAATGTCGATAAACTGACAAATGACGAAACGATACGCATTCTCGATGTGTGCCGGGTAGCGCATTTCCGGTGGTATCGGTTCGACCGTACCGTAAAGTATGTAGTGCAACAGCGTCTCCGGCACTAACCCATTTTCGGGCTTTGTCTGAAGTGTGCGCATCAGAAAGCCGAGCAGCTTCATGTCGATGTTGGTCACGCGCGGTGCATCCTTTTGCAGTGTAAACCCACTCAGGTCCGTCCAATTGCTGTCGGCAATTGCGCCGGATGCGGAATAGCAAAACAGTGAAAGTTGTCGCCCGGGTATGGTGGAAGCTGCGCAGCCGTGAAACAGGTAGTCTCTTAGGTGCTTCCAAAACTGTACATCTGGGCGACGGTTAACGCGTATAATAAGATTCGACTGTGCATCGCTCGGTGGTGTTGTAGTAGGTGGAATAGGAACACACTCCGGCAGGGGTATATCCCATTGGCCACTTTCCAGGCAAGTCAGAAGATTGTCATCCGTTAGGGCGAACTGAGGCAAACATCGCACCTCTGCCAGCACGCCAACATCGTAGCTGGTGAGAGCCTGGGGTATGACACCACGTTCGGTTGCATAGATGATCGGTGCTCTGCCATCATGCGCCTCCAGCACCAATGGTGCACACTTGACAATGCTGATACATTCCGGTACCAGACCGGACCAGGTTCCTTGCGCTGTGCAGTGCAAAATATCGGATCCAGATATGAGGAAGCCTTCATCGCAGCCAAACCGTGCCTCACCACCGAAACTGGTCTTCGATAGAATGACGTGACCATTCAAAGGAGCGTTCAGTGTGCCACAGCGTATTACTTTAGAGCAGAGAAAAATGAACTACATAAGAAGATAAAAGTAACTGGTTAGGCGTTTAGGGAATATACTTACGCTTGCAAAACTGCACACCAGCAGTCCATTGGGAGGTGCGTAAACATTCCGCATACGGTGGTCCTATTAGTTCGTATCCCTCGTTACATCGAAACAGTGCTCTCATGCCTTCGTATCTTACCGAACCATTCGGCAGGGAATGGTTACGTGGACAATCACGACAAAAGCCTGAACTTACAATGCGCACCTGTCCGACCGTTTGCAGTCGTAGGTCGAGCCATCGTATCAGGTTCCCACCGTATGGTTCACAAGTACGATAGTAATGTTTGATCTCGACCGGCTCTAGTGGGCGACTCCACAGATCTACGTACGCCATGCGACCTCGAAACGATTCCGTCTCACTAAACCCACCCCCGAGTACGTCCTGCTCCTGTCCAAAAACGTACAGCCCACCATGCTGGATCGGTACACCGTTACTCAGATTCCAGCCTTGAGCACTCAGCTCTCCGTCTAGGTAGAGCGCGTAACGTCCTCCAGCGCTTGTCCAACTAGCGCACACAAAGTGCCAATCTCCATCGTTGAGTGACACATTAGTAACGATGTGTGCACCGTTTACGTACAGCACCAGTCCACTGTAATCCGTGAGGGTGAATGCATTGTCTGAGGAGACCGTTGCGTAGGATAAGAGCGTACCGTAGTTGAAGTCATCATCCGTACGGTACCATCCACACATTCCGATCGATCCCAGTGCGTCGTCTTCTTTCGTGCGAGCGGGTAGTTTAGCGTAAGCGTGTACACCACTCCGCGGAAAGTCAAACTCGAAGGCGGCTGACAGTAAGAGATCACACCTACCACCGTGATATCCTGGCGGGCAATGGCAGCGTACGGAGCGATAGCTTTCATCGTCATAGTCCTCTGTAATGCTCTCGGTGAGATTGCGTAGTTTGACAGGTTCACAGGTCCCTCCGTTGCGGCAGTAATGGCGTCTAGACGTCTCACACGGATTGTCGATCTGTGTACAATCGTTGCCCCGTAATCCTATCGGACAAACGCACATGTAGCTTACAGCGTGCTCCAAGGAGTCGGACAGTGTCGCAAGGTGCGTCCTTTGTGGTTGTTGTGCTTGCATCACTACCACGAATTTGTCATGTCCGGGATTGGTTTTGTTCGCGCCGTTTAAACACAACGCTCCTGCCGGACATGGCAAGTAGTCGCATGGTTCCAGATGGCACCGGCGTCCAGTTTTTCCCCGTGGGCATGCACAACTATACCCTTCGTCGACGTTCACGCACACTCCCTGGAATTCGCAGGGATTGGGCGTACAAAAGTCTTTGGGCCATTCGCATCGTTCGCCTTCGTAGCCAAGCAGACACTCACAGAATGGACGACCGTCAGCCTCTACGCAGCTACCACCATGCAGACAATAGTCCGATCGACACGGATCGACGTAGAACTCGCACAACGGACCACCAGTATACGGTGGTTGACAGTAGCAAACGAATCCGGCACTGTTGTTCGCAGTAACACACTGTCCACCATTAAAGCATGGCGCCGAACCGCACGGATTCAACGCAATTTCACAGTGCTCTCCAACGTAATTCTCCTCACAAACGCATCGATAGCCGAGCGGCGACGATGACTCGGTAACGCATCGCCCAAATGCCCCACAAACATTGGAGACACTTACGTTGCAAAGCTGTCCACCGATGGGGAAACAATCGGTGGATGATTTCGAACCACGCGGTGAACTGTGGTTGGAGGGGCACGTTTGACACTGGGCTCGGTTATATTGCTCCTGATACTGACCCGGTTCACAGAGGCGACAGAATGGCATGAGCGTTTTATGATACTTCACCGTTCCAACGGCTCCACCGTTCGGTTTCGTTTTCTTCAGCAGCTTCAACCTTGCAACCGTACCCGGTGGACATTGGGGTTTACATTCGTGGGCATGTTTGGCGTTGAGTTTGCGCGTGGAATGATGCTCTGGGCATGGCTGGCAGGCTGTCTGACCTGTTTGATCGTTGTACGAACCAATCGGGCAGCTGACGCAGGTGTTGATGGTGTAGTTGTGATACGTACCTCTGGGACAGTGTACTGCAAGCAGGATGTTGGGTTGGTGAAACGATCTAGGAGTTGCGCTTGTACCCTCAATCACTTACCACAAACCAGTTTCTTCGAAATACTTCCATTTGCGCAACGAATTTTCTCGTCCAGCTTCAGGACGCTTAGATCCAAATTGAGTGCACCTAGACGTCGCCTTAGCTTCTTCTTACCGTTGATCTTTTCAAGCTCCTCTTTTATACGCTACACGAAATAAATAATGGGACAGATTACCGCTATAGAGTCGTGCTCATCTAAGAAAGTGGATCTTACCTTAATATTTTCCGATTGCTTCCCATCCGGTCGCCATAGACCAAGTTCCTGTGAGACGCGCTTGTAGACGACTATTTTGACCATTGCTCGATCGTTCGAGCGTACCGGATCCGGTGTAGTGTAGCTTTGTGAATCTACGCTGCGCTTCACGATGCTATACCGTACGGATTCATCTGCATCGGTTTGGGAATGAGTTTTACCGGATAAGCAGGTGGGTAATGTTGTCATAAGTGTACAGTCGTCCTGATGTCCACACAGCTCCTCACGTAGTCCATCATTGAACGCCTCAGACACCTCGTTGATCGCATCGGTATCGTTGCACAGTGTACCATCCATTTCGTCATCCAGCCGGATTGTAATGATCTTTTCAACTCCACTCGAACTAATTACCTTGCTGCATTCTGGCACATCCAGCTGCTCGCCCCACGTTGGTCTGGCTCGGTCGCAAACCATGCGGATGGTTTCTTCCGGCTGTAGGCTAAACATGTAATCTTCCTTGCAGCCAATCTCACACCACACGTGTGAGGTGTTGTACGCACAGATCGAGAAGCCGTTCCGTGGCTCCGGTATGTCATCACAGCTGTACTGCTTGACCTGTACCGTAAGCACACATTGGGCTTCGTTGCCGGAAGGATCTACTGCACGGTACTGCACGTAATGTTTACCCGCCGGTAGATAGCCAAATGTAACGTTCTGCGTAATGGTAATGTTTCGACCAGCATTGTCGTACACCAGTGGATCCTCCCAGCGGACAAACGTTTCCTGTGGATTGTTGATGTCACTCACATAATACACGGGTCCATCGAGGCAGTGTTCAAACACGGGTGGCGTTAGATCGATTACGGTGACTGTAAAACTACAGCGAGCCTTATTCTTGAACGCATCCATCGCAATATAGCTAAAGTCGTGATCGCCCAGAGCGAGTCGGATGCCCTCCTCTTTGATGCCCGGCTTCGACCAGTATGTGAAGTTGTCTCCACTGTTATCGAACACGTACGGTTGCTGGAGCTGGCGTACTATTGCGTACGGATAGTCATCATCCATCAGCACGGTGTAGTTGCCGGGACATTCAATGTACGGTGGAGCAATGTCTATGCACCGTGGAGTCTTCATTTTGCTCCACGTTCCCGTTCTTTTACCACCGCACTGTTTCGTTGAGGGACCACCTTTCATCTCGAAGCCAAAGTCGCAAATCAGTGTGCAGTTGGTACCAAAGGCGGACTTTGACTCAGCGCAATCCGTTGGATCGTACGTTGCGAACGCTACCTTGGGTAATGCTGGACATACGACCTCTGTTACAAGAGAATAGAGGTTAAAACACACATGTGAACTGATATTTGCTGAACAAACACTACTCACGTTTACAAGTCGTTTGTAATCCATCCCATTTGGACAGAGGCAAACAATTACGGTTGTGGGAACCTTTCAGATAAAATCCAGGACCGCATGTGAACGAACACTCGGTGTCGATTGGCATCGCATCGGTAAAACGTTCCGCTGATTCGCTATAGTTTTGGAGAAACGATTTGTTGCGTGGCGTGTAGTCATACAGCAGATCCAGGTCAGGATTGCTGCAGACGACCATACCGTAGTAAGGAATATTCAACGGTGGACATTTCTTCACTAATAGCAGGCAATGTTTCAATCAAAATGATTTATTACCCGCGTGCAGAAGGGAGAGGGATGTATTAGTGCTTTACGTTCATGTGTTGATGGTATCATCAATACTTACTAGTACACTTTGCCTCTATTCCGGACCATTCTCCATTTTCTTGGCACAGACGTATACTGCTACCCGTTAGCTCATACCCCGGACGGCAACGTGTACCACAGGCGGCGTTCAGTACCTGACTGCATGGTTTCGGTTCCATCACAAAGTATCCATTTTCGGGTGCCTGTAGCTCGGAACACGTAATCGCCACACACCGTCCGTCTTCGTTCTCTTGGTAGCCGCGCGGACATACGCACTCCTTTTCGGATGTTGCTCCGAGCGTTAGTGTGATGTGACGCGCGTGCGGGCAGGACTCGCACACACCACCATCAGTCCAGTACGTACCGTTCGGACACGGATGACAGTCACCGCGCAATCCCGATCCCGTAAAACCACGCTGGCAGGTGCATCGGTAGTGACCAGAGGTAGTAAGACATGTGCAGGTGGCATGCTCATCGCAGCAACCACTCAGTGCTGCACCGTTCTGGTCCCGAAGTTTCGTCCTGTCGCACAACCGATCACAGAAAGATCCATTAACCACCGGTACAGACGGCCCATGGCGGTAATCGAGATGCAGCGCTTGTCGGACAAGTGTTTCGAACTGTTCGAAGCTGGCCAGCAGGTAGCGATGCTCGTTTGACGTTACGATACTTGCCAACTCCTCGTCGTTACCGGTTTCGATACCAATCGTGAAGATCTTCACACCGCTACGCTTCAACCGCTGCGCAATCGGTATCGGACTAAGTCCGTTCGAGTACCCGTCGGTGATGAGAAAGATAATGCGCTCCAGGTCGTCTGGACGCGACGATACGCTCGATCTGCTGTCGGCAAATATGTCTTCCGCTTCCTTGAGCGCACCGTAGGTGTACGTACCACCGCCACTATACTCGATGCTCGGCAGCTGATAGTTTAACAGCAGACATTTGTCATTCTCCGGCAGCGGGCGTGATACTTGATCGACGTGTCGAAAAACCTTTTTGCGCGAACTGAACGTGACCACCGCAATGTGCGTACGGTTCATGCTAACGTCAAAGCCGGCGAGAAGTTTTTTCACGAAGCGTAGCTCGCTTTGAAAATTGCTCGGTCCCACGCTCGAGCTGGCATCTATGAGAAACACAATGTCCAACCGTGCTTTGCCACTCTTCATGCTGTTAATGTTCTCCTGAAAGCGTGCATTCACCATCTCCAACCGTCGACCGGCGGCCGCACTGGTTGACTGCTGTGTGTGGGATTGATTGAGCTCATGCGTTACTACGCCTGGTTCTTGATTGATGTCTTGAGTTTCCTCGCGATCCAGATCCTGGAATTCGGTGTGAGGCATATTGCTCGAATCTTCATCGTACCAACTTTGAGAAGTCGCGGCAGGCTGCTCGGTGCTACTGGGCGTTTCTTGCCCGGTTACAGAGCGCAGTAAGACTATAATCACAACACTCAACGCTAGACGGGACATCACTGATAGCCGTTGCATTTTAAACTGCACCATCTAATGGTTTTTCGGAGTCATTACCTGACCTGGGCCAGAACTACACAACAACTATACCACGTCTGCGTTGTGTTTGCTTTGATCTAGTGCCTTACTTCCTGCTTCCTAATCACCCACGCTCTCATTTCCTTAGCACATGCGTTTGAAAGAGTTCTTAATACATTCCATGGATGTTTGCTTATCGCTTATTCGAGTGGTACCATACAAGGCTTTGCTCTTGTTAGTCTTCCCGATTCAATCATCACATGCGCAACAAACAAACGAGTGTTGAAACATCGTCCAGGAATGTCGTTTCGTTAGAGTTTAGAATTTCTAGCATAGAACCCGCTGAAAACAGGCTGGAAGTGTTTTGAACATTTCGGAGAGACGTGCAAAGAGGCAATACGGGTTTTTGAGAGCTAACGAACACGTGGTCGACTGTAATGTTAACGTATATTTCAAAATAACTGATGTCAATCATATGTTTTTATTCTTTAATGGATATCATATATTTTTTATTTAATTATATATGAACCAGTTTCGAAGACTTGTTGAGGTTGATTTTCTTTCGTAGTTTGATTTAATTGTACAAAACAAAAAAGATCATGAATGAAGAATAAAATGATCATCACTTGTGTAGGCGTGTGTGTGGATGTGGGAGAAAAGTATGCGTAAAATGTGTTCCTGCAACACCAACACACTGACAGCCCGTTTGACAGGTGCAGGAACGTTGCTCGGACCTTAATGACCTTGAATGGAGCGTCACCATGGTGATGGTTGTTATGCCCGAAACGTAAACAAAGCCTAAAGCGTGACAAGCTGCAAACAGAGACGAAGCTTTACCGAGTTGTGGAAGTTTAGAAGCTGTTTTCTTGTATGAAAACATTCAAACTTAATATCTGAAGCATTCGTGGGTGATCGTGTACGGTACGTAATGACGCTATATTTCGATACGAAGGTGCAGTTTCTGGACAGTGAGGCGATAAGCACCGTCAGCTCGTGGCACCCGGTGGAACCGATCTTCGCCGTTGCTTCGTACAGCAACGAAAGAGGTGGCTCTGTAACTATATTCGATGATACGGTAAGCAGTAAAGCATAGTTGCTCGGCTAGAAATAAAACCAAGCTTGCCTTGCCTTCACAGGGTATTCCGCTGCGTGATGTATCGTTCCCGGTACATGCCACATCCCAGGCGACCGTATTGACGTGGCACCCGGAGCGTAAGATACTGCTGACCGGTTGGGAGAACGGAGAAATACATGCGTGGTTCGAGGGCAAGCGGGACTTTGCCACCATCAATGGTCCACACAAGTCACCGATCATGTTGCTGGAGTTTAGCGAAAAGGGTGGCCGAGTCATTACGGCCGATGCGATGGGTGTGCTGACGGGGTGGCGCTTCGATGGTCAGTCACAGTTTCTCACCATGTTCAACCATGATCTGCGTGATCCGCTGCTGCACATTACCTTTCGGAAATCGATCCAGAGCGCTAGCAGCAAGGAGTTGACGAATCTGGCACGGTAAGATCGGAAGGATAGGCATGGAGTTGGGTGCACCTCATTACGTGTAATTTGTAGGGCTGCGGTTGCTGGTGATGAATCGGCATTGGATCAGTTGACTAGCTGGAGACCAAGGACAGCGGTGCGAAATCTTGCTCATGCCAGTGTACACGACAACTACTGCTTTTACGCATGCACCCAGGCCGGAATACTATACTACATCAATCAAACGGGCACGTGCACGGAAATAGTGCGTGGTGACAGCATTCCGATCATGCAGATATTATGGCACCCGAAGCAGTAAGTGGTTTTTTCTCATCTCAGGCAGTTATTTTGATGGAAATCTCTCTTTTTCAACAAAACAGAGACTCGATCGTGATACTGATGGAGGACATAACGATCGGGCACTACGAGGTAGACACGAACGGCCAGATCACCGAGCTCGATCGGGTGAAGTTATCCGGGAAGGTGTCCGGTTCGAAGAGTGCTATCACGTGGGTGGCCGGATGTGCGCTCGCCATACTGACGGGCGATCTGTCCGTGCGGATTTGGGACATTGAGACGAATGATAACTACGTGCTGTCGATGGAGCTGACAGCCGGGTCGGCCGAACGCGTACTGCCGGCGAGTGCAGCTGCATTGGAAGTGTTTACGTGTGTCGCGTACTGTCCGGACACGCAAACGCTCAGTGCCGGTACGAGCCAGGGCAATCTCTACACCTGGCGTCGTGCGACCGGTCTGTACGGTCGGTCGTACACGAGCTCGGAAAACCAGTGGCAGCTAACGAATGTGACACCGGTGCGTGGAACGATCAAGAGCCTCGTTTGGGGTACCACCGAAGCAAACCGACCCTGCATGATGGTGAACTGTCTGTCGAGTGTGTTCATCCTGAAGGAGCAATCGTTGCTATCGGCTCACGCACGCAACGTGTGGGCGACGCAGAGGAAATTGAACGAACTGCTCGTACGGCATGCGAACGGACGAGAGGTCGTACTGCACACGGACATATCGATCATTCATCTCGCACTGAACGAACTGCACGTGGTGGTAACGAACGGGCGCACGATTGTAGTGTACCGGATCGAGCAAACCGGTACGATGCGCGGACCAGGACGGTTGGCACCTACAGGCGTTGCATCTAATGATGCTGATCTGGATGCGAATGCGTTAACAGTTTCGTACGTTGACAGCTTTGCGGTCGAGTGTGTGGGTGTTTATCTGTACGAGCAGAGCATCGTGACGCTTGGTGTGGAGCAGGTGAAGATCTATTCGCTGAGCGGTATCATTCTACAGGAGATTGTGTTCAATGGTAATGAAGGTGAGTTACACACCCATGAATGTGTGATCTTGAGCAGTGGAGCAGTTGTGTGATCTCCTTTGCTCCTAGTGAAGATGAAGTGTAACACATTAACACGTTGTTTATTTAAGGTAAACCGATCGGTTTGGATCTAGTCGGACCGTATCTTACCGTGTTTACGTTCCACGGTTACATACGCTTGTACGATGTTTCACGACACGAGATTCGGCTGCTACAACCGCCGAAGAATGCGTACGATCTGTTCGAGAAGTTTGGCGAAATCATTATGGCGCGCACGAACGCGAACGGTACGTACGTGGCGCTTACCATCGCAAACGAACAGCTGTTACCGGACGGGAAGCTGTATCTTTGGAACCTGGAAAGCAACGTGCTTAGTTGGCGAGAGTTTCACGCACACGAGCAGAATGGACGGGTGCGGTGGTTGAAGCATGGTACCGAGAGTACAACGGCTTCCGCCAGCACGCACACATGTTTGCCCGTTGGATTCTTCTGGGATGCTGAGGACGCACGATTGCTGGCGTGCGAAACGAAACCCCTGCCGAAACAGCAACAGACAGCAGCGCGATCGTTTCAGCCAGAGTCACAAATACACGTGCTGTTTGTGGATGGAGCAAAGTCGGAGTTGGCCGAGCTGGAGGTGCTGGAACCGGGCGTTGGCGGTGTGACCGGCACGGGTGAACAGCTGGAGCTGATCGGTTTGTGCGTGCCGCATCTGATCGTGTTGCGGCGCAACGATATCGCACGCGTTTCGTTGCGTGACTTTAAAGGGCTGGATACGTGCGATCTGGCAACGCGTGAGATGGTGCTTAACTTCAGTTTGAATGTGGCGCAGGAAAACATGGACCAGGCGTTCAGTTGCATTCGATCGCTACGGTCGGATACGGTGTGGGCAAATCTGGCCCGGCTGTGCGTGCAAACGGGACGGTTGGACGTGGCGAAGGTTTGTCTCGGTCACTTGAGACGTGCCCGATCTGTGCGGGCACTGCGACGAGCGACGGAGGACGCAACGCTGGAACCCGAAGCGCGGGTCGCCGTGTTGGCCATCGAGCTGGGGATGTTGGATGAGGCGGAAGCGCTGTACAAACGGTGCGGTCGATACGATCTGCTCAACAAGCTGTACCAAGCATCGGGCCGTTTCGAGGAGGCACTGGAGGTGGCCGAACATTTCGATCGGGTGCATCTGCGCAACACGTACCATCGGTACGCGGAGTGGTTGAAGGAATGTGGCAAGACGCAGAAAGCGATACAGTACTATGAGCGAACGAGCAGCTTGATGCACAACATCAGCCAGCTGCTAATGGATGACCCTGCCGCACTGAAGCAGTACATGCAGGCGACGTCTGATCCGGAACTGTTGCGCTGGTGGGCCCAGTACGTTGAGAGCAGCGGTGACATGGAGGGTGCATTCAAGATCTACCAACGCTCGGGCGATTGGTTCTCGCAGGTGCGTATCCTGTGCTTCATCGGACAGGTTGGTCGTGCAGATGAGATAGCGCGCGGTAGTGGTGACCGTGCCGCCTGCTACCATTTGGGACGGTACTACGAAAACAGTGGTAAACTGCAGGAGGCGATACAGTTCTACACCCGTGCCCAAACGTACGGCAATGCGGTGCGCATATGCAAGGAGAATGATCTGCCGGATGATCTCTGGACGGTCGCGTGTACGGCGCGGGCCCGTGACAAAGCATCCGCTGCGGCCTACTTCGAAGAGTCTGGCGACTATCGGCGTGCGGTGGAACTGTATCACCGCGCCGGTATGTTGCACAAAGCAGTAGAGATGGCATTCCGTTCGCAGCAGCCGGAATCCCTCCAGGTGATCGCCTCCGAGCTGGATGCCTCATCCGATCCGGATCTGGTGGCACGTTGTGCCGACTTTTTCGTCGGTATCGAGCAACCGTACAAGGCGGTGCAGTTGCTTGCAAACGCTCGGCAATTGGCGCGCGCTTTGGCGGTCTGTGCCGAACATCGGGTGCCGGTGACGGAAACGCTAGCAGAGCTGCTAACTCCCGGCAAGGAGGATCTGGCGGAGGGTGAGCGTGTGGCACTACTCTTACGGCTCGGTGATATCCTGCAGGAGCAGGGTGACTATCACGCCGCAACGAAGAAGTTCACCCAGGCGGGCGATCGTGTTCGGGCGATGAAAAGCCTGCTCAAGTCCGGTGACACGGACAAGATCATCTTTTTTGCGGGCATGTCCCGACAGAAGGATGTGTACGTAATGGCGGCAAACTATCTGCAGGCGCTCAACTGGCAGAACGATGCTAAGATACTGAAGAACATCGTCACCTTCTACACGAAGGGACAGGCGTACAGCCAGCTGGCAAATTTCTACGCCAACTGTGCGCAGGCAGAGATTGACGAGTTCCGGGACTATGACAAGGCACTGAACGCGTTGCAGGAAGCGGTTAAGAGTTTGACGCGTGCATCACCGGCCGGGAATTCGTCGCAACCGGCCGCACTGGACGCGCTACAGCTAGCGATGGCGGAGGTGAGACGGGTTATCGAGCTGCAGGATGCGACGGAAAGGCGCGAGTTCAGCAACGTGATCAAGCTGATTAAGGTTCGGCTTGAGGAGCGTCAAGATCCACCACCTCCGGTGCGCGTATGGGATCTGTTAGCGCTGTTGGTCGAGTGCTTGGTAGCGACCGGACAGCACTCGGAGGCGCTGTACTACGTACGGGAGCTAGCCACACGGAAACCCGACTGGTATCATCAGGAGCTGCTGGATAAGGCCGTGCTCGACCGTTTGGTGGCGGAAACGGGCGTCAATCTGGAACCGTACGTAAACGTTGCGAAGGTGAAGCGTCCAACAACGGCCACCATTTCCACCATGAGTGACGACGAAGAAATTCAGGAGGTGTTTGAGTAGAACTTTCCAGTTTCTCATTCCATTCCTGATCATGCTGTGGCAGGAGGCGTATCATTATGCGTCATGTAAAATTAAACTTTTTAAATTATTTATATATTTATGTAGAAGAAAAAAACGCACTGAACTGAGCTGTTTTAAGGAGATGAGTTTGCTATAATAGTAAAAAAGATTTGTCTGATAATAAAGCTAGTAAACTTTCTTGGCAAACAAAACAAGAGTGTCTTGTGAAGTATACTAGCATAGCATTGGATTTTAATTCTTCGCTCCGTAGGAGATTTTAATTATGGTCACTAAAATAGCTCCAAGTGTCTAGGTCGGGTGGCAATATCGGTGGCAAGGACGTTTTACTTATTTCTTCTATAGGCTTACGGCAACCAGGCCCTACTGCTATAGGGTATCGGACATTAAATTTGTCCCTTCTTCAAAGCTTTCCTATGTGGAATGTCACAAAACCTGTTGAGTGTTGTCCAGCTCAAGGAGTGTCTGGTGTCGCAACAATGGTAAAAGATACAATCGTACCGTACGGACGATGATTCTTAAGGTCAGTATCACCTTTCCCATGTGCCTCTGATTGTGTGTTGGAGTTGGAGTAGAACATTATCAACAACATTCCTCGAAGCAGCTACGTACGTGTTACGCTGCCTGAACTCGACAGCTGGTGCTTGTGTGACGCCTATCGTCTAACGTGCAGCAGAAGGTTACTGGGCAGAACCATCACAAACGTTTGCAACAGACACGTACGTCTTACCGGCACATTCGTTTGATGTGCGATAATTAAATTTAAACAGTTGTTACTTGCCGAGAATTAACATTCCAGTGTGCGGGAGGCAAGGGACTTCCACGTTACGGAAGGCTGGAGTTGAGATTTTGGATTTGTGTGTTAGCGAAGAGAGAAGAGCAGGTGTGCTGAGAATAGAGGGAGATTACACCTATAGGCAGTACATTTGATGTAGCAATTGAATTAGCGGATATGCCGCAGGAAGCACGTGTGGATATGAAGAATTTAACCTTATTACCTTCGTTTTTAGAATTACATCGAAATTATTTTTATAGCAAATACCTTTAGAGCATGGTCTACATTCGCAAGTGAATTCCTGGTCCACAAAGTGGTGTAATTCATTTTTAACAGCTTGTTAGTGCTTTTAACGAGCCTGTTATCCTGGGAATGAGGAAACAAGCTAGCATGGAGCTGCTAGTGAGAGTTGCGGTATTTTTGGAGCACGGCAAAAAGGATGCTACACCCTTCACGTTCAGTGTTCACCTTTCAGTTTGATGTTGTTTGTTTAATCTTCTGCACGAACCCATATGTATAGATTCGGCCGTGTACCGAGTGTGTCTTAAGCATTGCTGGTGGGAGTCTCTTTCGCCCACTCCCCCGTTCCCCCGAGGCGTTGAAGTTTCGGGACCCGAAAGCTATCCAAGGAATCTGCCCTACGGATGGACGGTCTAATCTTGACGCTGTGTGACCGTTTCTTCGTGCTGCTGCAAAGCACTCAGCAACCGCACCTGTCTGTGGTTGGCACACGTTTACGGTCCTTTTGTCCCTTCGGACGCACCCGTGCCCCTTCCGGCACCAGTTGGAATGGGGGAGCACCCTACAAAAAATGACATATAGTAAACTGCTTTTTGATAGAGTAGCGGCAAGGAGCTTCCAACCAACCGAGCTACCCGGTGACAAATCGGATACGAGCGAGTGGATGTGGAAAATCTGTTTTTATTTGACTAACAGCTTCAAGTTTGCTGTGGATCTGTGGAGTTCATGTGTGCGTGTGTGGGTGCTTTTTTGTTATTATTGTTCTTCTAGTGTGTGAGCCGCACTAAGCATCAAGCCCAGCATCAACGGTGAAACTATCTACGGTTCTTTGCTTTTGGTGGTTTGGTACCTCCGACAAGTTCTGCTGGACATCCGGACGAGAGCGTCAGTTGCTGCCGTTCCCAGCGAATCTTCGGCTTGCGTTGATGAGCGCTACCGTTAAGAAGCTGCGTCCCCCTCTAGCAAGATGGTTCGTTGCGGTTTGCTTGCAGGCAACTTTTTAAGTACCGGCTGGAGGATGAGACATCGCTGGGTATTAGTAGCCGTAAACTGCCATTATTTGCGTGTTTAGGACGACCTTTCTTAGGCGGGAGGTTGGGTTATGTTTTTTTGGTGGTTGTTGTACTATAGACTCTACCTTGGCGGGTGCTGGGCCATTCCAGCGGTTGTGTAGGAGTCGGTTAACCGTTTCTCTCAAGCAAGCAAACAAACAAACAAACACACACGTACACATATTATTGCAAATTAGTGCCAGAACACAGCATGGGTTGATGCGAGATTGTAATTTCCATCCGGACAGAACTTTACCGGCTTGTTCCTCGTGCTCTTTCCCAATCGATTACCACCGGAGCTGCGGTGGGCAACGGTGAAGTTCACGCAGTTAGGTTATCCGTTTGACAGACCAAGGCTCACAAACGTCGGTCATCTTGCTAGGCAAATAATCCGGCGTGAACCGTAACGACCATCTAGCTCTCGTCCAGAAGAAATTGAAGTGCAGTGGAGTATCGTCGATGATGGTGACGCACAGCGGCTCAAAGTTGTGGAACTCGGTGGACATGCAAGAGTTGGTTCACACTCCAAGCTTCCAAGGCTTTAGAGATGTTGGTATGTTTGAGAGGTTTCATCAAAGAAATCATGTCCAGCAATTGGTACACTGTGAGTTAATGCCTCTGAGCTGTGAATCTGAGAAGCAAGGCCTTGGTAGCCCCAGCTCAGCCATCACCTTTTGTGTATTGCGGATAACATGTGCACATTGGCATTGTGCGTCGTCCACGCTCAGGCATAATGCCTTTGCCGGGACCGCCATGGGCCGGATGGTGTTGTTTTATACATTCCCGGAAAAAGTAATTCCTATTACGACTTAATGAACTTGCCTCAGCACGCACACCGTCGACACGCTGCCGGCCGTGTTGTAAAGCAACCATGTGGGTAAGATTTTTGATTTAATCTCTCTGTGTGCATTCCACACTCCCGGTGGAGTTATTTAGTAGCACGTGTCCAATGCCGAACCGGTTGGTTGGTGCACTTCCTGTCTGCACGTGACGTACTTGGGTCGGTCGGGGAGATTTCGTCTTAAGCGGCTTATCGAGAGTGTACCGTACTCCAGCGAACCGATGACGTTTGTGCATCGTTTTCAATCGTTTTTGAGATGGTTTGGTTTTTTTCTCTCTTCCGTTTGTTAATTTCTTCGATAAGTCTTTAAGCCTGGGACTATGGAGTTAATTGGCAGCAGCCGAACGTTGGGTGCAGGTTTTTTTTTTGTATGCAAGCGCTATACAAAACAAACGGTGCAGTAGTACAGGTATAAGGCACCAGTATAAGACAAATCGGTTGCACCAAAAACTTTACTCCGTAGGTACAAGTCGACGGTATTGGCACTTGAGCTGAGTTTCGTTTACGGTGGTACAAAAGTATACCCTAGGAACGATTGCTGCCCAGCCAAAATTGGCTGACCTCCCATTGTGTGAGAGGGAGAGAAGAGAGAGAGAGAGAGAGAAAGAGAGAGAAAGAAAAAAACGCTTCGAAGCAAATAAGCATAGCGCAGCATAAAGCTGGCTCTTGTTCTCTTCCCTCCCTCCTTTCCGGGGAAAACCCCCTACCGACAAAACTACGAACGCAATTCCGATACCGAAGCATCCTTGAGAGTGCACCCGTTCGCATCAATAGTCAATCGAGTGGGGCCTTCACCCATCCAGAGAAAGTTGGACAGTTGGATGGTTTTGGCAAAACTGGCAGAAAGATTGGGTTCATTCAAATTCGTTGGTGATTGGTTTGGGTGGTTTTCATCTAAACCGGCATCGCGAGGTTAGCTGCAGGAAGGGGTGGTGGGGGAAGGGGGGGGGAGGAGTGGTAGTATGCGCAGCATTTTCCTGGGTGGTGGGGTGGTATGAACAAAAAACAAACTTTTTCCCTGCTGTGGTCTGTGCGTTCGAATCGTTCGTTGTTCGCTGAAGGATCGATGGCCCACCAATCCCTTTCCCGCTACTGGTAATCAATGGCTCGAATAATAGAACGAGTTGGAGGGGAGGGGGGAGGGGGAGGAGGGAACGAAACGCATTACAGTGGGAAGAAAATGCGGGAAAACGCGGGAAAATCGGCACAAGCACAAATTAGAAAGAAAAAGTAAGCCATAAACTAGCGGGGAAGGGGGATTGTTGTTTTACCAAATCCGAATAGAATTAAGCTCACGGCAAAGTCAAACTTCCGCTTTTGCATGCCCGGCGTACAGTTGGGTGTTTTCTTTTTTTGCTGCCGACCCTTTCTTCACCTGCTGCTTCCTTTAAGCCCCACCAAACTGGCCGGGAAGGTTCTACCAAACTTTTAGCCGTGCAATCCGAATGCGTTCCACTGTTCAACTGCCATTAAGGGAGTGGAGAGTAAAAACTAGCAGGAGGGAAAATTTATGCTTGCTTAAAGATGCAGAAAGCTCGACCGATTTGTACGCAAAGTTCGATTCACGATTTTGTACCGATTTGCTTACCGTGTAGGTGTGTATGATAATTTCCTGTTTTTTTGTCAGAAACAACACTTCCAATATACGGAGCGAAGTGTGCGAAGAAAACCAGGAATATAACGAAATAGTTATTGCTACCGTATTGACGGAGACCATTCCGGTAGTTGTGCCAGATGGTGCCCGCAAGTATGTTAAGCGGCTGGTGTGTTTGTGTATATTTGTTTGTTACCTTTCTGAAGGAAAACTCGCACAAGGTCTGTTGTTTCCTGGCATCTAGGGAACTGTCAGATCATTAGTGCTGAGCTTCTTAACCAGTTGTTGGAAAAAAAAGGAAGTTTTTCTTTTAATTCCACCAAAACGTACTACGGTGGGAGCAGTGCGGGATTGTCTATTATGAGTCACTGAACGCGAATGCTATTAATATTCACTTGTTCGCTGATAATTATTGATTAAACTTATGTCTGAAGGATTGGAGAAAACTGCTGGACATAACAGGAGACAACTTTAGAGTTGATTCGGGTTTCCGGAGTTGCACCGGAGCACCGGTTCTTGCAGTCAAATTTGGGTTTCAAGTGTTTTTTTTTTTATCAAACCACTACCGGCATCCCATAACGATAATACATCTCTGAGTGCCTGTTGGAAAGTCAAAATTTTAGTTCACACCGGGCATGTAAAGCAGTAGGAAAAACATTGTAAGAAACGCTGGAAAAACATTGCCTCAGCGTGAGCGAGGCGAAAAAAAACCAAGAAATCCTTGAGGAAGCGTTAAAAGAAAAAGCTACCGAAAACTAACAAACAAGATATTCACCGATTAGCCATCTGTGCTTACTTCGATGAGGTTAGGTGCGGGTTCCGGTAGTGTTCGCTCGCACTCTCTGTTTCTCCTTCCACCAAAGTGCCAAAGTGACTCCTTTTCCCGGTGTCGGCTTTTGTTTTTCTGTTCTCCTTTGCCTCCTTAACCATGAAAAGCTAAGACTAAGTGAATTGAGATGTGTCATCAACAAGGGGCACATACTATCGCGCGCCCGTCCTGGAGGATGTGAGCCGCGCCGAAAAACGATGGTGTGTGTGTGTTCGAACGGTGCTGTTACCGCGCTGCTCACCTGACCAAACAAATCGGACTAATGTTTTCACTTTACCTTTAGCGTACCGAAATCTAAACAAAAGATATTTTAAGTCCATTATGTAAATTACGCTTTTCACGCTTGCAGCGTTCCTTCCAGCATGGCACTAAGGTACTGCCGTTCCATGCCATTAAGCGTGTGGGACCGGTACGCTTAAAGGTTGTGATGGTACTAGCAGCACCAGCCACACGTGTACGTGAGCATGTGGATTGGTGATGGGCATGTAATTGAATGGTTTGGAATGGTATTTAGGATGGTAGAAGGCTGATCCTGCCAAAAAGGCATCCTCGTTTGACCTCGTGCTTGTGGCCAGTGTGGGTAGCATTTCAACGCAATGACATTCCCTTCGATTGGATGAGACGGAGCGTTGCCAGGTGGGCGGGAAAGGCACCCTTGCAACCCTCTGACATGCACACCGGTGAATGCGAGCGCATCGCACGGTAGACATGGGGAAGCTGAAATTGAATTCCATTTTGTGGTCTGGAGACAGGCCAGTGCGGGAAGCTGTTTAGCTTTCGCAGTAAAACATACTCCACCGTAGTCAATCCGTTTTTCGGCTACTTACCGGGCCGGTAGCAGTTCAATCTAGAAGGTGTACGCACTTCTCTGCATCTGTTCTTACAAACCCCTTCCTCCCTTGTGGAGTTGGGTGGATATTCTTTTTGAGTTAGATAACTCAGTTAATCCAAATCTATTTGCCATGTTACAGCATCATGTGGAGCGCTAGCCGGAGCTAAGAACCGAATGATATAAATGCGTGGAAAGCAAGCACAGCCCACCCATATGACCTGCGGGCACTAAAACAAGATGTATTGTTAGTAAATTGCGCTACACAGTCTCGTCCGAATGACGACCGGTACACCGTACATATCCATGCCGAAAGGTCGAGTGAATGGTAACGTCCAACTCGTACCGAATTCGCTGCAAGTGCCCACTTTCAAACTCTCACCACCTGGGTACAGCGAATGGCAGAGGGGCAAGGTATTATTTTCAATTATTGACGATGTTGTAGCTAGAAAACATTCACTCATTGTTAGTGCAGACGGATGAGAGCTCGAGTGTGTGTGTGTGTGTTTTTTTTTTATTTTCATTCTTCAATACTGCAGCCTATTACATTGAATATTGTGTCAGATGGTTACCAGCAAGTGGATGACCTAGGATCGTAAATTAACAACGCACCACTTGCTGCTCGCTGATACCCCTAACTAGGGGTAGATCAAATTTGTGAAACATTTGCAACAACATTTTAACGATGTATTCAGTTCGATAGACTTTTCAGATGTTGATGTGGTTGAAACTCGCGCTTTGCCAGGTGTGATGCATACTTTCAGTAGCAGTATTACATTGTTGAGTAAGTGTTGCATAACTTCAGGCGTAAGTATTTTATTGGTAGCTTGTAAGCTCCAGCTGAAGCATTTTATTTACTGCACTGTGTTGCACATGTTTAATAAGATATAATCATGTATGGGAAGCGATATAACGCATTTAATTTGACCCTCTGAGCTGACTGGATGCCGGAGGAAGGCGCTACCAAATGCAAACCTTTTAATAATAAACCCCAGTCCCGGCAACACGCCCGCCCGTACGCCTAAATGTATGCAAACGCTCGCGCAACGGTCGATTTCCGTAGGCGGAGTATAATGCTAATGACTTGCCTGGCCGTTTAGTGCAATGCACGGTTTTCCCAGCGTCCCAGGTCGGTTGGTGTTTTTTTGAACGCATCACGACAGTCCACCCCATTCACTTTCTCTCTCCTCTCTTCTCTTTAATCTCCATGATTTTCATCCTATCGTGAAATGTATCTTATTTAGAGTGTCCGAAAAACTTCCTTTAGAACCGATTTACAAACACACACACACACACACACACATATATATATATACACTCGCACATTTGTACGAAAATATCCTTGATGGCTTGATGGTGGTGTCGCGGGGAAAACCCTGAGGAATGTGGCCGGTTTCTCCCATTTCTTCGCCGTATGCGCGCGTGATTGCTTTCATCTTGCCCTGCTCTGGAACCGGTGGGAAAGGGTGGAGTTGGGGTGGCAGGGGAGGGCCGTGACCGTTTCGTGACGCGCTAATCTTACGGCCAAAAAGCGAGCAATTAGCTAATTACTCAACCGTATGCAGCTCTCGGTTAGCGTTCCGTTTGCCGTGCTGACGATAATTTGCAGAGCACCGGGCAGTAGCTGATGGAAAGCTGCCGAAGGAAAGGGCGTAGACGGAGGCGGAACAGCGGTAGCGTAAGGGAAAGTCGTTTTCTTTTTGTCGCTGCAGCCCTGCAGCAGTGCAAAACTGGTGACCCCTTCGGTATGAGTGTATGTGTGTGTCC
>KI423455.1:3121-22626 GCA_000473375.1 Anopheles culicifacies
GACCATGATTTACAACACTTTTAATAATTTAATGAGCCTATATACATATTTACGGCAACCTTAAAACGGCACATTAAAGAGACATTCGGCCATTCGGTTTGCCCTCAACCAAAGCAGACTGACCGATCGATAAATATTGATGTCAATCTTGATCACCATCGTCTGGAATTGTTTATGCGTACACTCGATCGGTTGCTCCCTTTGCCTCCTATCCACCACTCCCCCAGGTGTAAGGGTGTCGGTAAGGTAGTTAGTAGTCGGCATTAACCCCTCCGACGCAGAATCGTTGAACACCCTCGGTCCGAGCACTGCCACACATCAACCCCCACGTCAAAGGAAGCTGCTGACTCACTCGTACGCGCTGGGAATGGTGGTTTCGATAGCGCGCTCGGACTTCAGATTGATTTCGATCCGTGATCGTGAACGAAACGTTACTTCAACCCGATGCGTTGCGGAAGGAAGGAACGAAGGTGGAAAACACCCGAAGATCGATCTAGGCGAAGCAAACATGCCGCGCTTCCATGTCGAGCAGAACGTTAAACACTGCAAAATACACTTGCCGGCGTTTTGAAACATAAATAAGACGCCCCCTATTTCGTTATCCGGCAAGGCAGTGGAAGAGATGCGTTATCGTTGAGGTAACAGGCATGGCAAGGTTGATGTTACAACCCGACACACACACACACACACACCCCTGTGGATTGGCGGCCGTTGTGGATTGGGGTTGTTTGATCTTGTAAGCAACCACCGCGGGATGGACGAAGAACGAGACTCGGAAATCACTGACATGTGATGTGACGTCGTTGGTGTTTTGGATCGCTTATGTGAGCAGACGATGGATGGAAGAAACAACATAAAGAGAGAGAGAGAGCGAGCGAGAGAGTCTTTTAAACAATATGCACCAGATGCATCAGAGTGCATTTGCTAATCTAATTGTTGAATTGTTTTACTTCCCTGTATGGCAAACTTTCACACGGCTGCTTCCTTTATGACTTTTTCCTCTTTTTGCCTTAAAAAAATGTGGTAAATGTTTGTTAACTAATTGATCATTGTTTTCTTCATGAAAAAAAAACGTTGAATAGCCTCTCGCAATGCATCACCCCACAGTGAAACACACTTAAAGAGGCGACCGTCGTCTTGTTGTGCGTTCATTGCATCCGAACACTTGAATGCAGCTCTCAATGAGCTGTGCTATCCAATTTTTCAATAGAAAAATCCTTTTAAAACTACAGAAGAAAAACAATCGATGGGCGATTTAAATTTGACGTGAGGAAGCCAAATTAATCGTCCTCTTTATGTGTTCTCATGATTTCCAGATTGGCAAAGCAAAACTGGGTGATCCCCTCGATCGAAATCGTCTCGAGAAAGAAGGAATGAGTGAACGTGTACGAAGGACGGCAATGCCCAAAGTTCTTTACCGTTCTTTGGCCATGGTCGATGAGAAGTGTTTTTTAAATCAATTGTCCATTGTTTTCGGGAATCATTTGAGAAATGCACCCGGTTGTGGTTGTAAATTAAATGCCAAAGGGACGGACTTCTTCCGGATCACTTTCCGAAAGGTTCCGTACTCAAGGCGTTCTTGGGAGTTGGTTTAGATTGGTTTGATTGTAAATAGAGTTGTATTTTGAAGAAAGAAAACAATCAATTGGTGAATTCGCGCGTCTATTTTTCTTTTGCTGTGGTATAGCATTAAAACGAATGTTGTGCTAGGGAGAGACGTTTAACGGATGTGGATAAAACATCTGATGCTTTCTTGGCTGACTTCTTGGTAACGGACGAAACAATCGAGTTGGCAATTAGGTGTAGCTCGAGGAGGGATTTGTTTGACAGTTCGTATTTCATATTTGACCAATTAGTGGATTTGAAAAGGAAATCCGTTGGCTATTTAATAAGGTTATTTTTTTATTTTTTGTTTATGTTTTGGAACTCATGAATAATTTTGTTTTTTTTTCTTATGGCTATTAAAATAAAAACATCACCAAAGAAGATAATTATGGCGGCCCGAAACATCAACTAAGCAATTTAAATCTTACTACAAGACACCGGATGTTTATCGTTGTCGTTTTGGCCGTCGTTTGGATATACTCACCCTTCCTGGTGAGCATCTTCCCAATCAACACAACAACTTGCATCAACAATTGAAGAATTAACGTATGAATGCATTCATGCGTCTCAATGTAGATTAAGAGTCATTCGCTTTTGGAAGAACGTCCTTCAAGTCCCACTCCGAAAAAAAGAAACCCCGAATCTCGCTTAATCAAAAGTGTCCACCCGACTTTCAACGGAAGCTCAACAAAATACATCACAATTAATCCCCCAAACATGCCCATTCTGGACTTTCTCGAGTGTTTTGCCCACTCACGCGCTTCTTACATTGGGCTGCCACGTCTATATGCCACGCATATAGGTTCGTGTTTCGGGGACATCGTTTGTGTATTGCAGCACGGCTCAATTATGACGTTAATTTGCATAAGCGGCTTCCTGTCTACGAGAAGCAAGACAGCCCCTCTCCATTTAACCTTGCGGCTTCCTTATTCGCAGAGTCCAGACACAACTCCTCGAAGAGAAAAAAACACATTCGGCACAATCTTCCTGTAGTGCTTGTTGCCAAATGGAGCAAATATGCATCGTCCGGCTGTCGAATCCGTCAATATCTGTGTGGGAACGCAGATTTGGCACAACGGATGTTCAAGACGGAAGAAATTGATTGGTAACCGTCCTGTCTGTCTGTTGTGCTGGTATAAGGTTCAGTTTCCGTCAACACCGTGGGACGCAGATGTAAATGTCCAAGAATTGCCCAAACGCCTGTAAACACAAAACGAAAGGGCCACACGTTACGATTCTGCTGGCCACTGTGACGTACGACGTGAACTTACACAAATCAGTCGCTCAATTGAATAATTTGACCTTTTTCTTATCCAACATACAGCCGCGCGGTTTGCGGGGCGTTTTCGTCACATAATCTTCACGCAGCTACCGGAGGGGGGGAAGGGGGAGGGATATATCTTTTTGTATAGCCACATTTGGATTCCCCTTAAATTAATCGCGACTGCAATTTACGCATCAACGTCCTCCGCAATGTGTACGATGCGTTCGTCACCGGGCAATGATGGACGATGGGAGCGTTCAGGGCAACTAAGGCACTGTTAGTAGGTCAGCGATACTGGTGTCGCGTGGCAGATTATCAACACTAAAAGAGTTAAATTTGTGCGTGTTATGGTTTGTTGAAGCTCGTAAATATAAAACCTTGTCACAGTTGAAGAGAACCAAATTCTCCTTAAAGACCAAATTTTCCCAAGTAAACATCAATTCTGCCACCAATAGGATGATTATTGATTGGCACGTTTCTCACGTCACTTTCCGGGTAGGGAGTTTTACAACTGAAATTCCACCATAACGTACAAGTATTTTCCCCCTTAAACGTGAATCTACGGGCGATTTTGTGTTCCACGTTTTCGCGCAGCAGGTCACTTACAAGTGCCACGAGTATGATGAGTGTACCTTATAGTCACCGTACGCATTCCGCTCACCGCAACTGCAGCGAACCGTCCCGTTGCAGGGAATCAAAGCGGACCACTCGCGGTGCTATTTGCTGCCTTGATTTGCTGGTTGGGAAAAACCAGTCGCGCGAGAAAGGATACCGTGGTTCGAAGGATTCAAGTATCACTTACCGTAAGTCACCCCACAGCAGGATGTAGCGCGGGGTTCGTAGCGAAATACGAAAACCCCCAGGTAGGGTTCATTTCATGTGCCTCAGCATCAGAGTTTTTCTTTCAGATTTTTATTCTAAATCCGTTGCCTCTTAGCGCCACACCAAATTAGGAACTCTCTACGGGGAGAAGCTGAAGTGTCGTGAGACAGCGGCACGAGAACTTTAAGACCAGCATTTTCCGATGCGACTTCCGAAGGCTACTCGAGTGAAGAAATTTGTTAGAAAATATTGCACTTTTATAAGAGGGAGAAGAAAGGAACTGATGACAAAACGAAACGTCCTAATATTTAACAATAAATCCAATATCTTCTTACGGAATTCATTCAATACCCATTGGAACCTTTCAGAAATATAAAAGAATTCTAATTTAATGAGTAAAAATTGCTTAAATTATACTGTTTGAATACTTTAAACTCAACGAGTACATACTATTTTATTAGCAGCATAACATCCTCCTTGGTTAGCAAATCACCAATAAAATGTTCAACAATGCTCCTATTTCCTTTCAATTACTGAGTGATTATTATGAGAGACGTCTTCCTTCTTAAACCCAATGCTCCACAAACTCTCGCCAAAATTGATCTAACGCCCGACAAACAAATGCGTTCGAAGAAAAAAACCAACAGGAAGTCACTGCAGCCGTCTACTAAATCCCGGGAACCCGGCTCGCGTAAGGCTAGATTGTGTTCTAAACATTAATCGGCTCATCGCACGTCATTGACCACCGACGTCGGGGTCGGACCGTGCCACAATCAACCTTCTTCGTGTTCGCGTAGGAGGGTTTGCGTTTGCATTGCATTAAAAGTTGGGGAAGTTCAAGCCTCCTGCCACTGGCTTTATGTAGATGCGTGGTGCGGAACCGTGAAATAGAATCATCCGTTTCAATTAGCGCTTGGATCGTCTCGGACATACGTGAACCTCCAATGGTAAAAGGTCTCCAGCACAGACGAGGGCTGGTCATTTGGTTGAGGTTTTTTTCTTATTAATAGCACTAAACGTTTTTGAACAATTTTAATGCTTTTTTTAAGTATATAAATTGAGAACAAATGGAGTTCGCCACGAAATAAAACCAATCCCAACGAATCCCTTAAGAGTGTACTCTTTTCAATTGTTTTGTCCCATCAAAACTGCTCAGTAAATATGGTTCATGCCTGATTCCCGCAAGAAGAACACACCACGATCATCTTTAATAAGAAAATTGTAAAGCAGATTAAGTGCTTCTGCGTGGTTTGTTTACGGTTGTCAAAGTGACTCAAGTTACTCGAAGAATTGAGCACGTAAACTGTCCACATCTTCATCAATCCCCCCCTCCACTACACGCAGTGTTCGGTGTTCGCTGCGTCAAATGTCGAATTTTCCTTCACTGTACCCCCCGGTCTTTTCGTCCGCACAGAACGAGTCTAAATTGAATAATGACGGCACCGGAGGGTTCGGTCCACTTTCTTCGTTTGTTTGCATACAAAATAAATTAAGCTCAGAAAGACGGGCTCGTTTTCGGGTGAGTGTACGATATTGCGATCTCGGCATCTACGGGGGCCTTTAGTAAGAGATAAAATTTAGCAAACCAAAACGAGCATTTTATTCGCGCCACGAAATTGGGAAACATTCCCGATCCAAGCCGGTCACATCATCTATCGTTCGGATGCACGGCCGACAGCTGGGACAAATGACGACGCCACGATAAAGTGCAGCAGCAGCAGCAGCAGTGTGGCATAAACTTCTGCTTGCTGCTGGAAAATGATCCGGGTACATCAAATTATCGCTTGCGAAACAAAACGGGCAACCCGTCCGGCAAAAACAAGCGACAGACATCAATCTGTCGACCGTGGTCTGATCCGAAGTGGGAAAGCGGGCGGGCTTATCAGCTTGGCACAATCTTGGCATCGCATCGGGTGGCGGTGGCAGCACGCAGCACGTGCTTATCGCCCGGGCCCGAGATGGATCATAATATTTTCGCATGAAAACAATTCAATAAATTTAAATTCATCTAATGACGCTCTAAAACATTGGAGCCGGTGTTTCAGCGGTTTGTAGATGATCGCGGTAGTTTATTTTTAGGACGGAAGCACATGCGGGTTAGCCTTTTGTCTGGCGGTTGCCATTTTGTTGAGATTACTGCAATCAAAATTTGGTGAGTTTTTTGTGTCGTGTGCGATGGACCGAAAACACCTGAGCTTGAAAATTATGCCTTAGCCTTAGAAGGACACTGCCTTAGAAGATCACAGAGGGAACCGAAATCCTGAGGGATTACTGAGATGTCAATATTGATGTCATAATGAAGGTACCGGTGTGGGATAAGGGATCGTAATTAAGAAGTTCCACCAAACTAATAACTTAATTCCACCTCTACGTTGGTGATGTGAGACAGAGAATTATTACTGATCGTCTCCCAACCTTGCTGATCATTTTTAGGCATTTTGAAGAGATCCTACATAAATCTTTTTCTTCTTGTAAAAAGCACCCGGTTCTTGGTAAAAAAGAAAGAAAATTAATTATTTTCCTCCGGAAGAAAACATTTTCTTTTGAAAGTCCTTCCTACTCTAAAGGATAATTATAGCAATGATGGTAAAATGTCATAATATTTCAAAGTCAACTAAATTCGCTTACTACAAACATAGCAAGACAGTAATTTCATAATGGTTTAATTTCAAAATACGACAGGAAGTACAGATTTATCGTTTCTTAGCCTATTCCGGATACGGTGCGGGGAAATAAATCAAAATCCTCATCCAATCGTCCTTTTTTTGTAATCATCTTCTTTATGGTTGCAATTTGTCGACGAAAAGCGAAAAACAAAAATCGACCAAAAAGGACTCTCAGTTGATCGAAGGATTCCTGGAATTAGAACAGGTTGTTGGCATCGCTAATTGTTTTTATCGTCGTCGTTTTACCGGTCCATCCTTAGACCTCGGTTGAGGAACGGTGTGAAAAATGGAACGAAAAATACGTTTTACTGTGTGAGTGCGCGAAGATCAGGAAGCAAAGGCAGGAAGGTTTAGTTTGAGTGAAGCATTTGAGGCATATTTAATACGATTTTATTTATAAAATTTAAATTAATTTTAATTCTCGGAACATATTTCAGAACAAAAAATGTGACAATAAAATATTCAATTTGATTCATTTTGAAACAAATGTAGTTGTTCAAAATGGCCACGAAAATGTGTATTTATGACCATGAATAATAAGTAAGCCACATAAAAACAAATTGGCCCGAATCGCAATTACAGGAAATGACAAATCAAACAGCTTGTTTGCAATTTGTTCGTACAAAAACGGGAACAACTCAAGGTGAGAATGACTTTATTTATTGTTTGACGTAAATCTCTATTTAACTGCCCCCCTTCCTGAAACCATTTCAATTTGATTGTTGTTGCGCCCACAAAAGCAAATAAAAAAAAAGAGATGAATGTTTCAACTCATAAACTACAACCGTAACAACAGGCACCTGCTTGTTGTGTGAAAAATCCCATTAAAATCTGCATATCCGAAACAGTACGCAGAACAAACAGACAAAAGTCTCGGTGGTTAAAACAACAAGGTTAGCAGCAAGTAAAACCATACCAAATGAGCAGGGATATAAAACGAAATCGGAAGAATGGTTGGTTGGATTCATTCTCTATGGACCAAGGTACGGTAATTCAAATTTGCACTCGTTCTCCAATTTCCACCCGGGAGTTTTTTTGCATTGAGATGCGTATGCTTCCTGTCAAAATATTCAATTCTCCAACGCTAAACTGAACAAAACAGAAAACAAGCGTTAGAGGGAAATGTGTGCACGGTGTAGCCGATCCGGGAAACCGGATGATGACGAAAGAACGCAAAATTCAGCGTACGAATAGGAAGGAAGGCAAAAACCACTCCGGAGGACAATCGGGCAGTGCAAAAGGACGAATAGCTTGTTTTTCCCCCAATTTAAACACACAAGCCTGCAAGGATACGCCGTTCGGGAACGGGAATGTTTCGCCCTCCATTTTAATGCCTCCAACAAAAGACACCTCCAACTCCAACATTCTGAAACGACCCTTTAATTTACCGTAAAAACTGAGCAAAGAAAAAGGGGATGTTTTGGGGGGGAATAGATAAGGAAGCAGGAAATTTTCCCACGCAGTTTTAGGGCTTTTACCACGGCTTATTGATGGTATGGGGTCAATATGCTAAGCAAAGAGAAAACCGAATCAATCAATTCAACAACCTACAAATAAATTTTCCACCCAAAAAGAAAGCCGACGGCTTTGCCAACAATTTCCACCATTTTTCTCAAACGTTTTTCCAAACAAAGTAAAATCAAAGTCAAAGTATTTAAATTTTCACACCAACACCTTTTCGCGAGTTCGCAAAGAAGGCGTAGGCGATTGGAATGCAGTTTGCAAGCTGCACCGTAGTTTTTATATTTTCCTTATTTTTCTCCCACAGCTCCCCGTTTTGTTATAATTTATCTCCCTAACATTCGCTCTATGTACATCTGGATGCATTCTTAGTAAAACAACTCTTAAAAAATAACGATTCACTTGCTTGGCTATCTTACCTACACAGCTAGAACTAACTCCACGGTTTGCCAACTCCAAACCGTGGACACTCATAAAAAGCCTAAGATTGTTCTAATACTTTCGCCGGTGTTCGTCCTCTACGCTAATCCACTTTTGGTAAAAGTTCCCTACGCTTCGTTCATATAAACAATACATAAAACAACTGGCACCAACTCGACAACCCGCCGTATTTTCGCCGTTTGGAGCGCATTTAAGTCACAGCACAGTCAACAGAAGAATAGGAAAAAAAATGGAGTGAGAAAACAAACTACGCGGGATTGTTTCTTAACGAAAAGCTAACGAATTGCTACTATCACTGGTCGGGCGTTTGCCACCTTTTTAGAGTTTTGTGTTGCACTTGCACTTGGTGAGATGGGCCCCTAGCTCTGGCGAGATACGAGCGTGATCGGTTTGAAGAACATTGGACCGGATCCACCCGTCGGTGACCCGTGCCCCGTTGGCGAACCTTGCGATGGTAACGACCCTAGCGGGGAGTGCTGCGGGTGCTGATGAGGATGATGCGGTGAGCCGGGATGAGTGCCTTCGCTAGCGGTGGGACTTAGTTGTTGCTGCTGGTGATGTTGCTGCTGCTGCTGCTGCTGTAGCTGATGATGCGCTGCGGCAGCCGCTTGATGGTGAGCTTGGGCAGCTGCAGCAGCCTGTTGAGCGGCCGCATGCTGCTGGAGCAGATGCTGATGGTACTGAAGTCTTTGGTAGATCTCGGCTTGCTGTGCTTGCGGACTGTTGGCCATTGGGGACTGGGGATGCATCTGGGCGGCGGCAGCGGCTGCTGCTGCACCGGCCCCAAGCAACCGATCCATACCGAATCCGGAACCGACGGCACCGAGTGGCAAGGGTAGTGGCAGCGTTGGTGGTTTCGGGGCCATGCTCGGGGCGTACGGTGAGTACCGGTACATCTGGGCGGCCAGCAGTGCCGTCTGGGCTTGGGCCGCATGCGACGGATACAGGAACTGTCCGAACTGAGGATAGCCGAGGGCGGGAAACATTGGACCTACGAGGGAACGCTTGAAGGCGGCGAGTCTACTGCGCGAGGCGGCCGTCGAACGACGGCGCAACTTTCCGGTCGATCCACCAATGAACACATCCTCCGCCGACGGGTCCAACATCCAGTAGTTGCCCTTGCCGGGATCGTCATAGTGACGTGGCACCTTCACGAAGCACTTGTTGAGGCTAAGATTGTGACGGATCGAGTTCTGCCAGCCCTGTTTGTTGTCGCGATAGTACGGGAAGTTGCGCATGATGTACTCGTAGATACCGTTCAGTGTAAGTCGCTTTTCCGCACTCTGTCGGATGGCCATCATGATCAGGGCGTTGTAACTGTATGGGGGCTTCTCATTGCCCTTCTTCTCACCATCCTTGGCAGGGCTTGAGGAAGGACTCCCGCTACCACTCGCCCCATCACCCTCCGTTTCGTCCGACTTATCCTTACTGCTGCAATCCATCGGGGGAGGTGTGCCGGTAACATCAAGATCACTTTCCGTGTCTGTAAGATCGTGATCCTGCTCCTCGGAACCGATCGGTGATGGGCAGGACTGGAGAGTTGGCGAGGGTGTTGGCGACGGTGAAGATTTCATCGTTTCGGGCAGGATCGAGTTAATGGAGAAGCTGGACTTGAGTGGTGCCCGCGCCACGCCGAACATCGTCTGACCGTTCATCATGGTGGGCTCGATTTTAACCATACTTTCAACGACCATCAAAAAGCATTAGCTGCACACTGCACATGCACTCTTTGCGATCGTCTTTGGCTCAAAATAGACACTGTTTTTAATCTTGCACTTTCAATTCACTCAAGTCTCTCAGTTGTTTTGCTTTTCGAATTGAGACTTTTCTCTTTTTTGTTTCTTTAGATCACTGATCACTCTTGATCACCTTTTTGTTTTCAAGTAGGAAATTCACACCATTCACTTCGAAATCACCTCACTAAAGATCGTTCTTTCACGTGAAATCATAACGCAATAACATGGGCGAATTGTCGAAACAAATAATACCCAACAAAACCGTACCGAGTGTTACACGTCTCATGAGCGAATGCGCGTACGGTGACTGTGTTTTACGTTAGCGAGCTGAAGTTGTTCTGACGCACGGCTTCCCCTCCCGGGCGCATTTATACTGCGACCCGTCGGCCAATGGGTTTCGGACCGCACGCACACATACACACCCATGCCCAACTGCTGTCTACATTTAGGGGTGACTTTTCTACCAATCGCAGGAAGCTGCGAAGGTTCGTTCATAAAGCTGATGATGATGATGATGACGATCGATGGTGTGCATGAGATGCGCATGGGCAGTGTATCTCTACCTACGAGGTAGAGAGAGAAACGGTGGGAATCGCGAGGGGGTTTGCCAAGCACAACCCCTTTTTTGATGGGTTTGCCTGGCGTTTTTCGGCAGGTAGGAAGCTGACAAGCCATGCAGGGGTCCTTCTGCAGGTAAAGAGATCCTGCCGTAGGTCAGTTGACATTGAAAAATTCATTTCGTCCATGTTGTGTCCTTTTCTCTCTGTCACTATTCAAGGCTCGGAGTTGATGATGAAGGTAAGGGAAAGCAGCCTTGCTGGGTAATGAAGTACCAGAAGGGGGAATGTGAGGGGGTGTTGTGGGAGGACTAGAAGTCAAATTCATTCTCGCAGGCACCAAGAGTACCCTGGCAGGATACATGGGACAGGATGAGCGAGACCCTATTGAAAGAATTCTTCACACACAAACTCGTACCAGCCAGAGGAACTTGGCTGAGGATTGAGGAAATGTTTTACCACCCCAACTCGCCGTGGTGTGCGTGTGAGAAGCATCAGCGTAAGCTCCGCCCTGTTGCGAACAGGGTTGATGATTTCGGAGTGGGAACAACGATGCGCGTACTCTTGTTGGGCAAATAGCAGTCGAACCAGTTTGTAAACGCACGAGATGTACAATTTGTTTACACATCTGCGCTTCACAACAAGAAGCGGCACGGGCGTAAATAAATAAATGCAATTTTATTTGCAAACCTTTCGGAAGGCATACAAGACGCGGGGGGATTTTTTGTTTTGTTTTGGGTGTGTTGTTTTTTTTTGTTGGGAACCAGCGCGGACCAGCGATTTAAAATATTTTAGTTCGTGCGTGTAGCGGGAAGGTGTGCGTGTGTTTGCACGTAACCGTTTTCCCACTGCCATGCTTTTGTTTCATTTGCACTCGCGCACTATTTAGGGGTTGGTTTTGCTGGGTTTTTTTGTTTGTTGTTGCTTTCTCCATTCTGCAAAATGGGGGCCGTGTTTCGGATAGCTCCAATCCTAATCGAATGCAACCGAAGAACGATGTTTGGGAAACATATTTATGTTTTTTCCTTTGAATTTGTATTGTTTAATTTAAATTAATTTGGCAATGGTTTCCTATTTTTTAATGGAACAGTTTATGTGATTTAAGAAAAGAAACAAGAAACAGCTATAGCGATAGAAGATATTCTTAAATTTTACATAAATAAACAAATGAGTATCTTTAAAAATCCAAAAGCACTGCCTAAAACAATAAATGTTTTACAATTAAATTGAAATAAATAGCAATGTGGCCTTAGCCGTTCTTCATGACTAAAAAAAATGAAATAAATGAACCAAAGTAAAAAAGAATAGCTTAAACTAAATAGAAAGTATAGCAAGTTAATTCAACGGTTATGGTTGATTAAATATACTCTCAATAAAAAAAAACAAGGAAATATTGAACATCTTGTCGACGATATAACTATTTGTTCACCATAAATCACATAAGCAACAAAAACATACCCGCAATGTTCAATTGGCTTGACTAAACAATAAGTTAATGAGTCTTTCATGAAAATGCGATGTAACTTCTTTATGCTTGTACCCTCCGTAGAAAAAAGTAGCACCTATTACGCTACCCTGTAACGAATATTTTTACTAGAAAGTAGGTGTTGAACGCTCATTTCGAAGTTAATGGCTTTCCATTGTCTATCTGCATGTCCTGCTTGGACGATTGAGTCGAGTGACCTTGAAACGGCGCGCTATGTGTACGATTCTGTGTCCCGAATGTTTTCCACAACAGTCCAAAACAGCCCAACACAACATTCGTCCCTCCGCGGGGTAAGTTTAGGTTCGCGCCCAATGCCAGCCATGCAGTATGGCCGTTAATGGTCATGGTTTAAGCGTGGTTTTATGACGCCCGGCATTCGATCATACAGCGATCGTGTGCAAGCTTGTCGAGCGGGTAATTCATGTGGCTAAAAGCTGCCTTCACAAACTCAATACCTCCAAGTATCGAAATGCGTTGCACACGTTTCGTTGAACAATGGGAAAAGGTGGGACAAACGAAAGTGATTGACTTTTCTAATTGTCGTCGATTGTTTTTTGAATTGATTTGCTTGGAGGTGCCAACTTAATGGTGGACAAGGGAAGAGGGAAAAAGAAAGCATAGATAATGTAGGTTACGCATTGTAGAAACAAAAAGAGGGAATTAGTTGCAACTTCGTCTCGCTGGAATTTGTTCAAAGTTTAAAAACTCGAAAGTTTTCAACAAATATGGCAGAACTACAAATGAAAACGTTGTTGTTTAGGGTAAGTTATTCGAGACCATTAATAAATTAATAATCAAGCAAGTTCATTCTTCAAATAACCCATATTTTCCATCTCCATTCCTTCCTGAATTAGTCTCAAACAGATAACGATTTGTTTGCCATGAAGCGGTCAATACAACGCAACCGATATGTTACCTTGACCCTGATACTTTACGAAAAAGAGACTCCACTAGGTCCATCTCGCAAGGTCATTTGTGGCCAAAACCTGTCAACGCAAAGCAAGTACTGGCGATGCCAAAAACAATCAATGTGAGTGTATGTTTATCCTTGGACATGCAAAAGCAACAAAACCACATCGATCAATGCCTTCCAATGGTGACCTTTAACACATTCAGCGCTCAAAGCCACATGTTTGTCCTTCGTTTGAGTGAAGGCTACACAGGCGCTGTCCTTGATGTTTAGTTCATCCATGGATTGAGTCGTTTTTGGGACGAATCGATAAAATCCACACGGCAAAGCGATCCGGACCTCCAGGATCTTTACGGTGTCGGGAAATACGGTGGAAAATCAATTTGCATCGCTGTTGATCGGAAAGGGAACCTTTCGGTTCCCGGACAAAAAAGGAAAACGAGGGAAACGGAACACGGTCTCGCATAACCAACCACCCACACATGAGTCCCCCGGAGGTCTCCACAATAGAGCCACATTATTGTCACTCATGAACCGTGAAAAGGGACCAGATTTCCCGAGGCGAAGCGAAAAGTCTGAGGACACTCCCGGACTTCAGGACCTCCGGGAGCGTTGGTGTCACTTTTTAAGCGCTTCCTTTTTTTTGTTTGTTGATTCGTTTGTCCCGAACGCACAGAAGGTACGTCACGTTAGTCACAGTTTTACAGATGTGGAAAGAAACCTCATTCTAATAATTCACCCAGCGGGTTTTTGCAGAGCGTCTGGAAGAAAAGCGTTACCTTTTTCCCTAACTAACGTATCAATTATCCTTTCCCAGGGATGTCATAAACGCATTCGCTACGATTAGTTATCGATCGTGAATGATCCGTACTGGCATCAATGTGGGTGAACGAAAATTGTCTGTAAATATGGAACGCAGCGTAGTAATCGAGCGTTCTAAAGCAAGTCAAGTTAACCGTCTACAATGCTCGGATCGGATTCATTTTTCTCGACCCGATCGACCGATCGTCACATCGGGCGGTAGAAGATGAAAGTAAAACAGACATCATCAAGCCAAAGCAACAACAAAAAAATCGAAACTTCCCGCCCGTAAGCTTCAGCTAACCGACAACCGTTCGTTACGCTCATTACGGGGGTTGAAAATTTTTTGACTTTATTTTAATAAAACATTTCAATCAACGGCACAAATATTTCCTTCCCGTTCACCATTCTTCAGTGCGAAGCTGAAACGCTTTGTTCTTTTACAGGGATTTTGTTGCTTTTTTCTCCCTCTCCCTCTGAGGGCTTACGAAAAGGGAATGCAAGTCAATCCGGAGGGTACGATGTTGCCGCTGAGAGTGGAAAACAGTTCCACTGCGAACGATGAAGGAAAGCAAGCAAGATAGAAAACACACAAAAACACCCTGAAGGGACGCACGAAAAGGACACCGTGTCTAATTAGGTTTTATGACAATATTATCACCGAGTTGCGTGTCTTTGGCGAAGCGCAAAGAAGAAACCTACAGCTAACGCGCTGCAAACAAAAAAAAAGACATTTCCCCCAAGTTTTTTTTTTTTCATCTCTCTTCGAAGCCACTGAGAACTGTGAAAAACGATTGTTCCACAGAAGGTTGTGTTGGAGTGAAAAATGGAATAATTGTACGACATTGAAACGTTTTTGTGACAAATCAATTTGCGAAACCAGTAAGTCGACGGATGTGGTCCATTCTGTTGGGTGGACCGAATGAGAGATAAGATGGCCGTCACCCAGCAGGGAACGGTCGAAGCTACATTGATGCGAAATGCATAATGCAACGGATAATGGTGTCGGTTTCCCACTGATTCCTGCTGATGCTGCTGGACACCAGGAATGCATTTCGATGGTAGTGAGGAGATTCGGAAGCGACACGGTTGCATCCTTTTCTTTTTTTTTTTTTTCGTTGGGCAGTGATACTTTGATGCGATAATCCACAATAATGAGCGACGAAAATGCAAGTGCTAGCCCGAGGGGGGTGGAAGATGCATTCCGTGAACGTGTTGACAGCGGGAGCTTTCGGACTAAGAATGTGTTAATGATGAAGCTTTGAATGTGAAATGAAAGGCTTCACGGTGATTGGGGTTGGAATAATTAATTTTGGAAAGGAGTTAAAATTAGCTACACTAAACAGTTAACAGTCGAAAGCATGTTATGAACCTTAATTCGAAAATCGCAAGATAAAACGTTATTTTATTTTAAAATCAACTGTGGCATCAATCAACGACCTGTATTCGTATTGATTCGATTGAGTTTTATAACGAAATTATGATTAAAATAATATTTAATTAATAGTGAAAAACTCACTCTTTGGGAGAACAACTCTGTCTTCTGTCAACGAGCCCAACCTTAGCTTTGCTAGTATATTGCTGAGCAGTTCTCGTTATACGCCTAAACTTTGATTGCTATCAATTGATCGCATTCGCCACAACATGCAGGTGTAAAAGCACCAAGATTATGATTTTCGTGTTTTTGAAATCCTATTGAACTAAAGTCCCGAGCGCACATTTCACAATAACTTCACCAACACAAGCTGCTAAAGCTCAATGATCGTTTGCACGAACAACGATCCCTTTCCGTACTGATAACAAAGCACAGCTTCAGCCCAGAAAGCAACATCGCTTTTAATCACAATGTACGTCAGCGCAGCTGCATCTCGACTACGATTTTGCTTCAGTTTAATCCGAGTGACTTTTGCTTATCTTTTCTACGATCTCGCCGTGCTATCGAACACGTGTTTGGCTCATTAACCTTAAGCCTTTTGTTTTTCGGAACTCGGGCTCGTGACGATGATGTCGCTTATCGCTGAGCAATCTACTCCAATGTCTCATGAGTTCAATGATCAAGTAACTATGACTAACTATGAAGTACATCAGTAACTATGACTAACATCCTATTTTCAGTTTTCATATCCGATTATTAAGGTGCAAAAACTAGTTGAGGTAACTTAAAATGGTTAAAATTTGGTAGCAAGTCTGTGCTACCTCTTGTTGTTACCTACCAGGTTATACCTGGTAAAAAACCTTCCAATCACCTTGCTCATATTTTTTGCATTATACTGTTAATATGTCTTTAAAAAAGTGTGAAATTGTGTCGTAGTGCTGAGAGCATCTCACCCTGTTAGAGTGAAATGATGTTAACGTTATTTAAGAATTAAATTGAGAAAACCAATATATGTTTGTTGATATACCCACAGGTCCTGTAATCCTTCCCATCTGTACCTCGCAGTACAGAGTGTCCAAACATGATGATCATGAGCACGTTTTGCTACCTTACCTTACTGATCCTTCTATTAACGATTAGGCTGTTAGGGTATACGGTTCGTAATGCAGGGTAAAAGACTCCATTTCATCAAATATCAACTGCTGTTTGTATGTTCAATTGAGAGAAAATTGACTTTTCGACCATTTTCTCCATCCGATTTCGGTTTACCTCGATCGATGATTGTAGAGCTGCGTGGCCTTGAGCATCCCATTTGCTCACGATCATCGCTTGTTTACTACCCTTGGTAGGCGGAGAGGGGCCGATCGAATGTCATTAGCCAAAGGATGAACCCAATGCTACAGCGAACCCATATTTGTAGCGTTAGGGATGATCTTGATTGAAAGAATGTCCAGCCAGCACCATTCTGAACAAATATTTGAGATTCATTAACGGTTACGTGCAGGGTAGGGATCTGTCCAGTTCATGGTATAAGCATCGGGCCTGAATAGGTGGAAGCCGTTTTTTTGCCCGCACACACTAGTTTAATTGTCCTCTCGCTGGTCACTCGCTTTTCGTAATCCTTTCGTATGGGTTTGGCTGGAGGTGGACACAGCTAGTTGACTTTTGCATTGTTCTGTTTTATTGCACTAGTTTATTGGAGGGAAAGTTTGGTGATTGAACCGTATGAGTAATACTGCATATGACTTTTATCGTGCATATCGGACAGGTATCGTCAGTGGAACGGTCTTAAAGGTACAGAAAATGTAGTAGAAATATGAAATAATTTTAAATTTTCTATCTTCAGTAAAAGCTTTTCTTACTACAAAACAACACCAGAGTAAAATAAAACAACACCACAAAAATAACCATGAAGTATCCCATTGTGATAATCCTCAAGGCTACCATGATTGTTATTTTCTGTACGACTTCCTTTGTGTTCTCAGTATCATGATTAGCCTTGTGTATTTAATCAATTAATTTCTACCACACAAACTAACCACAACAACGCTTCCTTGAAAAAAAACGGAAAAAATTTTTTCAGCTGTCGATGTTGTTTGTTTTGGGGCATCATGTCCGACAGCACGAGAACACAAATTCAATAAAGCTGTATATTATCCCCTAAGGAATGTACCAGAAGTTCTGAGCACGCACAGGGATCACGATCGTTGCTTCCATCACGTCAGCGCACATCCTTCATTAATCTCGTACCGAATGGATGGGCGAATTGGGTGATAAATGATAGTGCGATGACTTGCCAAACGCGTGAAGGTCTGCCCGTTGATATCTTCATAACCCGGCAGGTGATGTTTGTTTGTTGCTGTACCGTGCTTATATTGCCGTACCATCAAACCGTTCCCGGGTGGGGACCGGCACCGTTAATCCTGGGTCCATCAGTGCCCCGGGAGAAACCATCTGGTTGGGTTCTGTTGATCCTGCGCCTAAAAACCGTCAAACCGAACCGTTGGCCCCCCTGCAGACCGATGATAAAATCATTATCTGCATCCATAAATCACGCACGATCATGACGTGGAAAACGGCCTCCACAGGCTGATCCTGTTCGATGCGCAGGATTGTCGCGATTCGCCGCAGACTGTCTGGGATGGAGCCGGGGCCAATTCTGAGGTTTCCATGGACAATAAAATGGATTAAAAGTTCGGTGTGGTTCGTCCCCCGGTACGGTAGCTAAACGATCGCCGCCGGTGTGTAATGCGTATAATTTAGCGTTAAATACGGAAAATATTTTGTGGAAATTCCGCCCCCGAAATGGCAACCCCACACTATCAACGGACAAACGTATGGCGCGGTTAGGTCCTCGCATTCGCTTAACCCTTTCGGTTGGTCCAAAGCACATCTCTGTTTGTACCTCGCTATATACAAACTCACACGTAAAGTAGGGATTTTGGGCTTGTGGAACATAGAGCGCATAACAAAGGAAGCAATAAAAATTTGTTTTCACTACTCCTAATCCTTTCTACACCTCCTACCGATGAGATGAAATTACTTGGAGAAGACTCAACCTTCGAAGGACCTCATTGGGAACTGTTCAAAGAAGGAACAGACAGAGGTGCGTTGAACGCGCTAATGGGCAGTAGAATCTCGTAGAACCCTGTGCACTGTGGTGCTATAAAAGTGGCAAATTTCATGCCTGTTCCATAGGGGCAGACTCGTCCAAGATCGTCAATTACACGCACACACCAAGCTTCACCACTGCTTAACCCTTTCACTGGTTCTCCGAGCAAAAGGACCGAAAGGTTCATTCTTCCACCCAACGCGGTACCTTCCCGTGCATCAACTTTATGACGATCGGGATGAAGATCGTGTTTGTGACGTTATTTTTACCGCAAAGGATTATTCACCGATGCCTGTCCATCCGCTCAGTATCGAAAGGGTTAAAAGGGCGTTAGAAGATGGAGTTGTTCGAATCGAGAACTCCGGATCGGTTGCAAATGCGACGTTTAATACTTTTATTGCACCTTCTATTCGAGCAGATCGTACAGTGTGCGTTGTGATGGAACCCCTTCTTTACGATGGGACATTCTGACCGCGTCACAAGCTTCAGAGTTCGAGCTCAGGCTTGCTGAATCAAGTAATTAAACGATGCTCTAAGGAGACTATCAGATTCAGCAATCTAATCGTTGAATAAATGCAATAAGCCAAATTCCCGTTAGTTATATTTTCCAAACGAATTCGGCATATTTAAAACGCCACCAGTTTTAAGCTACCGAAAGAAAGTTTACCCTAACGCAAGTGATCATAAAAAAAAAATGGAAAGAAAACATCTGGGAGCGGGCGTTTTGCGTTTGCGTTTATGACCTTGTTTTGAAAACAAAAAAACACAAAAGCCTTTCCAGTTTTCTAACGGTGTTTTATAGTGCAACTCGTTCGTGGTTCAATACATTTCTAGTTCAAATGGCGTCGTTCTTACCGCTGGTGTCTCCATGCGTTGTTTTGTCGTTCTTTGTGCCGTTAGAAGTTGTAAAATGTTTATTTGCTTCCTTGTACGGTCTCTAACAGAGTGTGTACTCTACATTCTGTACAGTCAACCCCTTTTATTTTTTTGGAAGTGAAAGTGAATGGAGATGCGTTGTAATGTAGTGCAATCGGTAACACTACTATAGACGAAGAACCGTTACCGCTCTGCATGGACGTCTTTATGGGTGTCTACGCTCTGGAAGGTCTTACGGTTAGAAGAAGCAGACAAGAACAAGTGCAATAGAATTTAAATGTTTTGCTAGCTCGAAAGCCATTATGATCTAGATAAACAACGAATAACTGGTGCATTCTAAGAAGCGCACTGTTTGAGAGAATAATTAAGGCTTTTTGGGTATGGAGCTATTGG
>AXCM01003496.1:0-24249 GCA_000473375.1 Anopheles culicifacies
CAGAACAAGCAATGAAATAATATTACTGTTTGAAGAACTACCCAATATAATCTTAAGTGGAATATTTATACATGCCAGTTCAGAAACGTATGAGTGTAGCAGTTTATTACATGACTGCATTTTAATTAAATTCGTAAAGCATCATCCATTAGCACTCAATAAAAAAAGGTATTTATGATCAATATCAAATTACATGACAGCACTTAATGCGGGCCCATCCTTCCAGCAACACTTGAGACAACACCCGTAAGAATCTCTCTATCCGTCAAAAGTCTCCGTTTGTTTGTTGTTTGTTGACGAAGTACTCGAAGCGGCATGAGTGGAGTCCTTGGTCACATGCTGAAGCACGGGTCCCATCTGGCAGAAGATCTATAACGAAACAGTGCGATGATTATCTGCATCATCCTCTCAATCAGAGTCGGGGAGGTTGTCGTACACAAAACAGTCCTTTCGTATGCATTGATGGTGTGCATGCATAACGAAAATGGTAAACCATTTATCGTTTGCAAAGTGCAGAACCGAACAGTGAGCACCTTTCGATGAGGAAGAGAATGAGTGCCTGATATCGATTGTGGAAAACCCACTCGTAAAGTGGAAAGAACGAGAAGATATTCACATTCATATGATACGGTATTGCCTAGAAGGAGACAATATGATGCACAAACACACACACACAACCGCCGGAGTCATACGAATATGTCGGCTGACCAATCTAGCGTGGGATAATCTTTTACCGCAGGTGGTACTGGCGAGAACTGGATAGTACGAAAAAAAAATTGTATCGATTTTTCCAACTAACACACTCGCCTGTAGTGTGTAGTGGGCACCAGAAAGATCTGATGCTCTTTTCTAGCTCTGCAACACAAAGAACAAAACAGTACAAATGCTTCCTCTTCGTGACGTGCTTTGCATCAGCACGAAATAATAAGAATAAATAAATGAGTAGAAATGTTGTGGCACACCAAGATGAGTCATCCGTTTCCCAGGAAGCCTAGTGGCCTGGTCGTTGTAGTAGCAAAGTAGGAAAATGTAGATCGTCAGCATGTGTATGAGTGTGACTAGCGGCATTTTGCATCCTTCCTCGAAACATGGAGCAAAAGAAGGTACTATTAGTACTGCCGTACTGCAGCTGTTGCCCTATAATGGAGGCGCCCGGCTGAGCATACGGTGTGCGCCTGTGTGCCTGCGAGTGAGTAACTTGCAGCTCTATGTTACCTTGAAAAATTTCCATCCTTTCGAAGGAAGCAACTGTATTTGTTTAGGAAGGGTAGAAGCATGATTGCCTTTTTCTCCCACTGGACATTGCATCCTGGCGCAGAAGCTGGTGGTAGAATTGCAGTATTGCATGTGAGGAAATATGTTTGTTCGAGAATAAGCAATCAATAACAGTGATTCAGGGGTTAATGACCTGTAAGCTGTTGAAAGAATCATATGGCATTAGATAGGAACCGAAGAGCTCAATTAAATAGCACAAACGAATGGTGCATTCAAAATTGTCATTGGATTTCTATAATTTACTTATGTTTTTTTTAATACAGACAATTAAATTGTTCCTTGCTGTTAATGTATTTTTTTTACAAAATTTTATCTAAAAAGTAAAACTTTAATAGAATTATACTTACAGTTTGCACAACCACACATAAAAATAAATATTAAAATTTAAATAACATAAACATTTTATTTTATTTTATTTACTTCCATTATTACGGCTGAAAGCCGTAACATCAGCGCCGCATACGCTGAGTGATAATTACACGAAGCATTTCCTAAATAACACAAACATAACTTCTAACAAGTACTAATTAATGTTAAAAATAAAATAAATCTTGTTAAAATAAAAATCCGTTCAAGTGATCTTAATATAACAAAAATATATTATCTTTATCTTTTATTTTCTTATTCATACCTTTTTTATTCGGATCGTATGCTAAAAGTATTTTTTATCTTTGTTTGTAACGGATCATGTTACCGAAAAGCTCTTTAACGTTACAGCTGTGTTGTATGAGTTATGGTAGACGGAGTCAATATTATCCTTGTCTGTTTTTTTCTTTGATCGCTCGTAATGTTTTATTATTATAAGAGAATATGTCCCAAAAGCAAACATAACTACTCCTATAGTGCGTCAAACATTTGTCTGGGACATGGGCAGCCATTAAAAAGACAAACATTGTTCAGCGAACTGTACAAGCTCGGTAATGGTACCTTTATCTGCGCACTGAAATGTGATACGCGTTCGCAAAAATAAACCGTCGGGGAATGAGCAATATTGAGTTATGGTTCCGATCGTTCGATATCTTGGGTGAAATGTTTTCAGGAACAAGCAATACACATGGAGCCAAATATTTCAAACCATCGATGATTTCAATTCTGTGTAGTTCAATGAAACAAGTGGTTTATGGTTTGGTCTTTGCAAACACACCAAAACTGCGAGAACGAAACTTGTCGTTTGCCATCTAATAAATGAGAAGCAGTAGAGGAGGCGATTACCCTTGTGTGGTACGATTATGGGGAATACATTTACTACCCTTGTAGCATGAGTCACCAACTGTTTGGTATTGGACATGTTTTCATTACCTTGGACGGGATCCAGTTTTCCATTGGCTGTATGGTTGATGTATGCCAATGGAAAGCTACCCACTGGCACTCGAAAACTGAGAAGTCGCCCAGAAGTCGCGACTGGATATGTATAGGACCCTGGGTTTGTGATTCATCCAATTTTGTTTGTGTTTGTTGGGTTGGTAGTCACACAGTTGAAAGTTTTCTCTTTACCACTATGCTAAGGTGTACTACTAATAGTGTTACTTCAAGTAGCTTAGCATAGAAAGCTTAATCCACACGGTATAGTTTTCATCCAGTAACAATCCATACCTATTTCCTGTTTCCCTCACCTTTGGTTACAGTATGTACCTGGGAATAGAGCATTCAGGCACTTTGCAATGCAATGGAACATAACCTCACCATTGGTTTAGGCGTTGCCAGCTCCAACAGTTCAGCTTGCCGACGGCAAAGCTTTGATTATAAGGTCAGCAGGTCAGACTTAATGATAGAGCGCGATAATGAGTTTTTACAGCTGAGTAATGTGTTGTGAACAATTTTCTCTCAAAGTTTTAGTAAAATAGAAGCAAAAGATTTGAATGATAAACAGAAGTAAAAAAGAGTTTTTTATTAAAATACCTGTCCTCGATATTCAGTGTATTTATGGTATTTTTTGCAAAAAGAAACAATAATCGTTTTATGTTCATGGCGAAGGTTCTTTTTGAGGCCATTTTTTGTCTTTGATCCAAGCTATATTGGCCTTCTGTAAAAACAAACCCCACTAGTGGTGCTGGCGCAGGCAGACATCTGGCGCCCGCGCTAGCATGTAATGAATGGTTTGGGAGAATGGCATTACAACTACATGACAAAAAAAAACAATCTAACACTTAAACACATTTTTGCACGATGGCCAATGTCCTTGTGCGACGGTGCTACTATAAAAGCATCTGATCGTGGCACGAACACGATGGATATGAAAATAAAGTACACACTTTCTAGATGAAAAAGCAACAGTATAGCAACGCATTAAAATGGTCGATAAAAGTAGCTTAACAATCAACGAATGAATGAAGGGCTTAATATTTTTACTTCTTTTTTAACGTGCGGGAGGCGTTCTCCTTGTTGCATGTTAAGTTTTTTTGCGACGTTGTTTCGTATTCGCACCATGGCATGCACTTAGTTGTATAGCTCTGTTTACTTAGGAACCCGAAAGTGTCGAACACGCACCCTTCATTCTACTAATAATGCTCTAACTCAAACTACCTTCCTTTACCACCAAGGAGCTTGGTGTGCCTCGCATTTAAGCGTATGTTTATGATTCTTTCCTGACCTACCATGATTGAAGCTACGTATCGAAAAGCAAAGAAATGGCAACTTTGGCCATCGTCATGTTTCGCTTCGGCTTTCACCCATCGAAGGTAAAGTTGCGTGGGCGATATTCAACAAATTGGATAGCGTGTCGTTGATTAATTAGGTACGAAAGCTTTACTCGTGCTTACGCAAGTCGAATGAAGAAAACGGAAAATGGCATACACACGCACCTTCATCAAGCATCGGTGGAGTTTGTTTGCCGGAAAGAATATCCTCTTTGGCTTCTGATTGTGAAGCTTACATAAAAATAAACGAGTAATGTTAGTTGTTTAAATCGTCAAAAATAGATGGACAAGTATGATATTTCTTCGTGTCTTGTTCTCGCTGTGATTAATTTCTACAACCAGAAATACTCTCAACCTTCTTGTGTTACATTTTGCAATATTTCGTTTGATCTTTGCATATGTTAACATAGAATCATACATACATTGCATGTACATAGCTATACATTTACAATCATAGAACAGATAATAGATGATAGATAGATAATAATCGATAAACTTTAAGCTATTATGCGTTTAACGTTTGGCGGATCTATATAAGCTAAGTTAGCCAAGATAGCCCGTCATAGTAAAACTTCTTCCCACTGGTCTAACACATCTTAAGCCTAGCACAGAACTTAGAAATAGAATTATATACAGAATATAGAATTATTACAGAATTAAATATATTTTGGTATTTCATTTTGTAAAAATATGCAGCTTTAACTTAATATGCATTTGATTTGTTCGTAATTTAAATCTCTAAGCTTAAGCTCTCGTGAGATTTTCACTCTATATCATAAATGATTAAAAAGAATTGCGGATTTCAGATGTTTTTAGCATTTCGCGGATTTGATTTTATTTCTGTATCTTAATTAATACTACTAATAGATACTTAATTTCTAAGTATCTTAATTTGTATAAACAACTATATTCGGTTTCTTAGTTCCTCCATACTCGCCATACCTAGCTAACGTCAAATAAAAATAAAAGTGTGGAATTAATTCTTGCAGAAGTTATATTTAATACCAAAAAGAGGAAGAAATCTCAGAAAACCTGATTTAATCGTGTAAACTGTAAAAATTGCTTTATTTCTGCATATTAACATGTTTTTGTTTTTACAAAATCATTTAATCAGTTGCAATTTCTGCTCCACAGGGTTGCACCCCTCACAAACAATCGTTCTGATTTGCTTCACTGAAAGTTTTCCCCATGCTTCTCGACTTACGCTGATGATTAATTTGAATCTTTTGCTACGAACTGTTGCCTCCCCGGTTTTTGCGGTATTAATTACATATTGAAACAAGTCATCCTGCTGGGGTTGGGACGTCCCGCAGAGAAATGTGGCCTACAATACAGTTTCCCTCGACGCTACATTCAGCTCCGATTTCAGGCGACATAAAAGAAAATCTATCCAACACAAAAAGCCCATCGACCCGATCGCAACGAGAAATGGATAGTTTTTGCGGTCCGGAAATGAATTCATTTCACGGTGATCATGCACGTGTAGTTGGGGTTTTGATTTTAATTATCCTTTCAGGTGGGTAGAGTTGGTTTTCACTTTGCGAATCGCAACCGTTTGCAAAATGTTTCATTTGCAAGGAATCGTATTGCCTTAATGGTTGTGCAAAACTCTGCTTGGAACGGTTAATAATCCAACGAGGATTTAGAGTTGACATTTTTCGCAAACGCCCTGCATTTAAGATGTGATTTATGTGTCTGCATCTAAATTCACCCTTTGGTCTAGTTGAAAACTAATATCGGCAAATGGTCGTTTTTGTGATTTATTATTTTCTTGGGTTTAACCTACACGAATTCAATGTTTCTTATGAATGGAGGCAATACATTTTAAAATGTTGTACAATCGTGCAATGCTGTATGTTTGAGAATAAGCCTGATTGTACTTTTAATATGTTTGTCTACAACAGAGAGTGTTACTAAACTAACTTTTATCAGATATTGAAAACCTCATTTTTCAATTTTCTAAACCACTTTCATTCCACTGCTGTTATCTTACCACATACTTTTGTTCTCTGGGATAGTTTGTGAAGTGAGAATGTTGCGGTGTGTCATTACGTGCTTCAGTTATGGAAATGGATGTTAAAATACATTTTCTTGCATAAGTACTTGTCGGTGCCTTTTCAAATGGGTTTTTTTTCTTCTTTCTACCCTTATTAACAGTTTAATCTCTTTGTTGAAAAGTTTAAATTTCCGCTGATTATATTATCCTTTTTTTTCTCTCACTTGCTCCGTTTTCCGTTTCCTTTGAATAGAAAGTTGCTGTTGGTTGTATTTCAAGTTTATTTTTATCACATAAAACTTTTCTTGTGGTTCTATGTTTACCAGTGCTTGAGGGTAGGCGAAAAAAAGGCGGAAAACAAAATCGTCTTCTCTTCCGAAAAAGGAAACCTTTTATCCTTTTGTGTTAAAAAAAGTACTGTAATACTGAAACCTACCAGGCGTCTCCATTGATAAAATATAATCATTTCTACCAAATGAATTGTGGATCAACTTTCAGCCAAACGCATAATTCTAATTTCTCTTTGCATTTTTGCTTTCATTTACAAACAGATTTAGAAACCGGTAATAGGGCCCAGGGCCACCCGCCATCATGTCGTCCGTGAAGGTGGCGGTCCGTGTGCGACCCTTCAACTCCCGGGAAATCGCCCGGGAGTCAAAATGTATTATCGAAATGTCCGGCAACACGACCTGCATCACAAACCCGAAAGTACCGCCCGGTTCGAGTGAATCGGTCAAACGCTTCAACTATGATTACTCCTACTGGTCACACGATGTAAGCTGCACATTTATAGTCAACTCACGAACAATCTCGATAGCATCAATGATGGTATCTATTCCCACCTATCTACCTTACAGCCTCGTGATCTGGAATTCTCCACACAAGCCATGGTGTACTCCGACATAGGAGAGGAAATGTTGCAACACTCGTTCGACGGTTACAACGTTTGCATCTTTGCGTACGGACAAACAGGCGCCGGCAAATCGTACACCATGATGGGCAAACAGGAGGAAAGCCAGGAGGGCGTGATACCGATGATCTGCAAGGATCTGTTCCGCCGAATACAGGAAACGGAAAGTGACGATCTGAAGTACTCGGTGGAGGTGTCGTATATGGAAATTTACTGCGAACGCGTCCGCGATCTGCTAAACCCAAAGAACAAAGGCAATCTGAAGGTGCGCGAACATCCGCTGCTTGGTCCGTACGTGGAAGATCTGTCCAAACTGGCCGTTACATCCTACCAAGATATTCACGATCTCATTGACGAGGGCAACAAAGCACGGTAATTAGACTGGACGCTAATAAACGAAATTGATTTTCGTGGTTGGTGTGTTAATACACGTTCCTTAATGTAACAATTTCGACGTTTTCCTTCTGTTCCTCTTCCGTTGTGCAGTACTGTCGCCGCCACCAACATGAACGAAACGAGCTCAAGATCACACGCTGTGTTTACGATTTTCTTCACCCAGAAGCGTCAGGATCGCATGACCAGCCTCGAAACAGAGAAGGTTTCGAAAATTAGCCTGGTTGATTTGGCTGGATCTGAGCGGGCCGATTCGACGGGCGCCAAGGGTACCCGCCTGAAGGAGGGCGCCAACATTAACAAGAGTCTCACCACACTGGGCAAGGTCATTTCGGCGCTGGCTGAAATTGTAAGTACTTTTCGATGTCGCATACCACCTACTCCCATTGTTTAGATATGTGTTAACGTTTTAGATGAACGTTTCAAACGTTAGAGTTTATTGGTGTTTTGTCTGCTCCACGTATTCCGTGAAGCATCCTAGCGTATTATGTGTAACTGGTGCATTTTGATGTCATTTTACCATTCCTTTTTCGTGCGATGAATCTCTCTACCATGTAACTCCCAATTTACTGTAGCAAATATTGATTCATTCCAAATTTTACTTGTTCTCATTATATCGACATTGCGTTGACGAACATTATCATCTTAATCATACTCATCATCATTACGAAATCGTCTCGAAATACACTACGAATACATCTGCGAATTCAGTCCGTAAGTATTAGCTCTTTTTCGGTGTGAAATCGTTTGTTTCATTTGTTTTTGGTTCCGAGATGGTTTTACAGTTTAGTATATTCATTTTAAAATTTTCTCGTCAACATATTGGGAAAGCATGTTGTTATAAAAAAAAAACGTCTTCCAACGGTTAATCGTACATAATTTTCCAAAAATATATATCAATGTGTTGCTCGTGTCAATGTTTCCCAAAGTGTGTTTATAACCATCATATCGCGAAAATTCATCTGAATTATTATTAAATTTCACATTTACAGGCATCGAAGAACAAAAAATCAAAGAAAGCAGATTTTATTCCTTATCGTGATTCGGTACTGACATGGTTGCTGCGAGAAAACCTTGGCGGTAACTCAAAAACGGCCATGATAGCTGCGATATCGCCGGCCGATATCAATTACGATGAAACACTGAGCACATTAAGGTGAGTTTAACCTTCAAATTTACTTAAGCCTGTTTGATATTAGATGATATTTATTCTTGTTTCTTTTACATTAGATATGCCGATCGGGCTAAGCAGATCGTCTGCAAAGCTGTCGTCAACGAAGACGCTAATGCAAAACTTATTCGCGAACTCAAGGAGGAAATACAAAAGCTGCGCGAGCTACTCAAAGCCGAAGGCATCGAGGTGCAGGAAGGTGAGTTAGCCCATACATCACCCGCAACGGTGCTTCAAAAAGCTGCCATTGTTAGACGCTTGCAAATATCCTATCCTTCCATTTCAAACCAATTTCGAAAAAGTTTGGGAAATCAATCCTTGTTAATTGTTTGTTTTAGTCATAATTACTGTGTCAGTCATACAATGTTCCTATCATTGGGATGTATCCTATCATTTAAGGTGCATTTTTAAACATCCTTCCACTCATCTGAACTCCCTTTTCACACAGCACTTCCTACTTCCTAACACCGTTGCTCGATTGTTATCCTATCAACCATGTTTGGAATGCGTTATTTCGGCCGTTTTGAAGCATATCATTTTGCGTTTGGTTGACTGTGCGATTTACTTGTTAAATTTGGGATACAAAATTCAAAATCTCTACTCGAACGCCGCATTCATTTCATTCCAAATTCAAAATCAACCATCTATGAAGCTTAGGTATTTTTGTTTCATCATACCGCTTAAACACATTTCCACATTTGGTTGATCACGATTCGGACCTCGCTGCTGGCGATGATGATGGAAGGGAGAAAGGAAAACATGAAAATAATCGACACAATAACAACAACAAAATAAAACACATATAAACCATGAGCCAGGGCTATGAAGCTTGCAGAAGCTTTTTGCTTGCAATTACTCCCCCACAAACAATAGCGCAAAAGTGTTGAATTGTGGATTGTTTTAATCACACTTGTACTACACTTTTCATGTAGGACCGGACGGTAAAGTGGTTTGTGAAAAGCGAGATGCTAATAGTAAGTAGAGATTACCGTCGAACGCTAAGATTCAGTTATGGCTAACGTATTTAAGGAAAACAAAACTGTCTTTTATATTTTTTTATCGGTTGTGGTACTTTCTGTCTATACTTCTGTAATACTTTTCGTTTTTCGTCACAATCTGCTCATTCCATCACGATATCATCCAACCATAGACCATATAGCTTTGGTTTGTGTTTTTAGTTCATTATCATTTGCTGGCTTTTCTTTATTGTAACGAGCTCAGGAAAGCTCGTTTGCACTGAAATTGCGCTTCAAGCGTGCCATTTTTGTGATTAAATTCGCGCATGAGTACGCGAGTGTACGAGCTTCGTCTGTGTGCTGCCCGAAATGAGAATGTGTTTGCTTCATTTGATGCTTAAATGTCTCGCGAACAGCTCCGACCATTCTCCAAGCGTATGGTGATGCTTCTGTGAAAATGTTTGAGAATAATTTCTACCATATACTATCGCTACCACAACAGACAGCAAATGTTAATCGTATTTACGTTGTACTTTGTTTTGTATAAATACATTTTGCTTCACATTTGCACGCCTTCTCATACAAGACTCACTTTGCAATATGATTTTTATTACAATCGTCGTATGTGTTTCTTCTACTCCATTGTCACTCTTTATTCGTTGATGTTACATACACATGGGTTGGACAAAATGAACTAACGAATCGAAATTATATTCAAAATTAATGCTCTCGTATTCAGGCCTTATATGAAAAACAACTATTCGCGGACAAATTTGTTCAATCCAGCATCTGTTTAGTGTGAAAATTGTCGAAAGCGAATATATAACCGCTGAAAGTATATGTGCGTTCATCTGTTGTTTGCATAGTTTACTTTGTGTGGTTGTCCATCTAAAGAAGTTTGAATTTCTTGTAAGAATATCGAATTAGCAGACATTTTGGGAAATTTTCAAAATTTATGACTGTATCTGTATCTGTAATCTTCTGTATTCGGTATTAAACGTATATCCTGAACGATGTGTTGCTAGTAAATAGAAAATCATTCTTCTTCTATGTAAGTTGTCATAATTTGTAGCACGTTTCGGTTTGCTGCGCAAATTTGTAAGAATATGCGTTATCAATACTATGAATGATTTAATTAGTGAATGATAAAAACGTAAAAAAGGTAACAATTTGCAAATTATTACATTTTCATTCTTTCCATTGTTCCGTTTCTTTTCAGAGGACGAATGTCTCATCAAATCGGACAAAATCGAATCAGTCGGTGGTGTGGTCATTACAGAAGAAGGCGAAGATGGTGAAAAGAAGATTCATTCACCGAACCGCAATCGTAAGCGTACCGGTTCCAGTACGGAAATGGCAGTCGATCAGTTGCAGGCAAGCGAAAAGCTCATTGCCGAACTGAACGAAACCTGGGAAGAGAAGCTGAAGCGTACGGAACAGATTCGTGTGCAGAGGGAAGCCGTCTTTGCCGAAATGGGTGTGGCCGTGAAGGAGGACGGCATTACCGTTGGTGTTTTCTCGCCGAAGAAATCGCCCCATCTGGTGAATCTCAACGAAGACCCGACATTGTCCGAATGTTTGCTGTACTACATTAAGGACGGTATGCATTTTCAACCCGGAAAGAGAATAGAGGTTCGGAGCTCGAATAGCGATAATTACATTTCTATTCTCCACAGGACTCACCCGTCTTGGTACATCGGAAGCGAACGTACCGCAGGATATTCAACTGTCCGGTTCGCACATCTTGAAGGAGCACTGTGTGTTCGAGAATAAGGACGGGGTGGTTACGCTGGTACCGCACAAGGATGCGCTGGTGTACGTGAACGGACGGAAGGTAATCGAGCCGGAGGTACTACAAACTGGTTCGCGCGTCATCTTGGGTCGCAATCATGTGTTCCGGTTCACGCACCCGGAGCAAGCACGTGAGAAGCGCGAGAAAAATAAGGAGGTCGACGTGTGTGAAACACCGGGCAATAGTGGCGAGATTGCCGATTGGAACTTTGCCCAATGCGAATTGCTGGAAAAGCAAGGCATTGATTTGAAGGCGGAGATGGAAAAACGTTTGCTGGCGCTAGAGGAACAGTACAAGCGTGAAAAGCGTGCTGCTGACCAAGAGTTTGAAGAGCAACGCAAGGTGAGGAGTTTTTGCTTTTATTATTATTGGCGTTAAATTTTAATGTGTTTTAACTCTTTTTGTTCACAGACCTATGAGGCAAGAATTGATGCACTTCAGAAGCAAGTTGAAGAACAGTCAATGACAATGTCGATGTATAGCAGCTACAGCCCTGAAGATTTCCATCAAGAAGAGGACATATTTGGTAATACATCCCGCACTTTATTCTTTCACATTGATAAACCATCTAATAAACCTTCATATCTCATTATGTAGTTAATCCACTTTTTGAGTCCTGTTGGACAGCACGTGAGGCAGGCTTGGCTGCGTGGGCTTTCCGCAAATGGCGCTACCATCAATTCACATCGCTTCGTGATGATCTGTGGGGCAATGCAATTTTCCTAAAGGAAGCCAATGCAATTTCGGTTGAATTGAAGAAGAAGGTGAGTAGAAATACTTCCGCTAGCATCCGCAAGTTATTGATAAAATGTGTTTCGTTTTCTTCCAGGTACAATTCCAATTCACACTCCTGACGGACACTCTATACTCTCCGCTGCCACCGGAATTGACACCCGCGCCCGCAGTAGGTGCTCTGACAAATGGTGGTCAGGAGGATGAATTCGGCCAGACACCCATACCAAGAACGATTGTGGCGGTTGAAGTGACCGATACAAAGAATGGAGCCACCCATTACTGGAGTCTGGAAAAGTTGCGGTAAGTTTTACCATGCTTAACTAACGGTTGATTTTCGCTTTTGTGCGAGTTTTATTTTGCACATCTTGTGCTAAATGCAATGAGTTCCAACTCAATAATTCAGGTAGCAACAGTCTAGATTAGACATCCTCAAAGGCACAAACACGATCCATTGCAAACTCATATTTCAGATCTAGATAATTTCACCTGCATATCTGCACTAATATTCTTACGAACTTGTCACATCCACCACCGAGAGCAGGAAATTGTGTAGTATTCCATGAAAAATTTTATTTAAATCAGGGCATAACTTTTTTTTCGCAATTTTTGCATCCTGCTTCAACTTTGCTGCTTTGTTGTTTGGTGGTCTGGCGTTCACTCTTTGAGCTAAATTGTGTTCTGTTTGACCTTTAAAACAATTTGTTATTACGTTTTTTTTTAACTTGTTCTATTGTTCATCTTTTCCTATTGCTCTTGTTTGAATACTTTATCGTTCATTACTATTGCCTAATGGCAACTTACACCGTTCAACTCGGTCATGTAAATGTGGACATATCGCACGTACCTGTGCTGTGGCATTTTGGTGGCCTCTAACTGATGTAACTGCAAACTCTTTTGACCGGATACAATTGGACAGATATCGGTTGGAATTGATGCGACAAATCTATAACACATCCGACACTTCCCCGGAACTGATGAGCTTTGTGCTCGAGTTGTCCAGTGGTGAGCACACACCGGAGCATTCCGGTCCACAGCATCCTGGGTTCGTACATCCGCCGTTGTCGGTTTCGAACCAACCGCCGGATCACCATGTAGCGGAACAATCTGCAACAGCACGGTTATTAGGAGGGCTAGCGCCTAACTGTGACGGCAGCAAGTGTTTGAGCTCACCAACGAATTCGGTTACATCCAACTCATCCTCGTCCTGTGGTACGGCATCGCCGCCTTCACCGCCATCCGTCATCTTCGACGGAAATGCCGCTATATGCACCAGTAGCGGCAGTTTCGGAAGAGCAGGCACGAGACTTACTCTGGCCAATTTGATGCCTTCTAGGTTAGCAGAAACAGCTCCGCATGTGACGCACGTAATTAATGGGCTCTATAGTTGTGCAGTGTTGTGTGCGCCCGGAATCTTAAACCAATCCCTAGTTGAGCAAATTTTCCGCTTTTGTCCGATCTTTATGATCATACAGCTATGTCTTACATTGGTGATATTAATATTATCTGCTGCTTCGCTTCTTGTTGCTTAAAGGAGAGAAATGTGTTGGCCTCCAATTATGCTTACATTATTATTCAATACATACGATTATCGATTCCTATATATCTTTTTACGGCTTTTACGGCTTTTGGTATAATTGTATTATTCCCATCGTCGATTCTTTGCTGGGTTGTAATAGATATTTGAATCATTGCAAATGATTCAATATAATTTCTACCAGAAGCTTCACAATACAAATGTCGAAAATGAGGATAGAAAACTTTGTGGCGATTCGAGTCCAAGTACATCCAAGTAAAATCAAGATTGGAGGAATAATACCCTTATGACCTGCTTATGCTTTCCGCAACGATGTAAGTTTGAGCTGGATATATTCTTGGTCAAAAAATATTAAGTGCATGAACTATGTATTCCTTTATGTTACTCAACATACATACTCAACACATCTCACATCGAACTCAACATATGCCATCATCGAGCCTTTGAGGATTCAGCGGGAGTGATAGACAAAGTTAAATGAAAAGGAAAATTATAAATGTGTACATAGCTTTATTTGAAATCGTTTTGCCTCTAGACTCATTTGCGTAATTTGGTATAATTTTCAATGTTGGCACTATGATATGAATTATTGGTACTGTCTAATTGTGCTGAGATATTCAATATTATACTTTGAAATATGTAGTAAATGTTTATTTATTCTTTAAAAACATTCATTATTATGCCTACAATAATCGTATCTAATCGTATCATGTCGGAAAGCAATTCAATGTTAAAGTCATGTAATGTATTTGGTTTGCTTGTAGGCAACGTCTCGAATTGATGCGTGAGATGTATCACAATGAAGCTGAGCTAAGTCCAACATCTCCAGATTACAATGTGGAAAGTTTGACCGGTGGTGATCCATTCTATGATCGATTCCCGTGGTTCCGGATGGTTGGAAGGTAAGATGGATTATTTTGATTTCATAAATGTTAAAACGTAATGTGTTAATCTTTTTTTTCCTTTTTTGCGACAGATCGTTCGTGTACTTGAGCAACTTGCTGTATCCGGTTCCTCTGGTCCACAAGGTGGCGATTGTAAATGAGCGTGGAGACGTACGTGGCTATTTGCGTGTTGCCGTACAACCCGTGATGGATGAAGAAAATGCGGACTTTAGCAATGGAGTTAAGCAATCCGCACGCATCCTGTTTGATGAGGAGCAGAACGGACAACATAAGGTGCCGAAGATTCGTACCATACCCGACAAGGACGAAAAATACATCGAGGGTGGCAATGAGATGGGCACTAAGTTGGAGGAATTGGAACAGGAAGATGCGGATTCTGGACGCGGCGATTCGAGCGTTGCCTCGGAGTTGCACGAATCAAATGATCAGGAACCGGGTGAACACTTGCAACCGGGCAAAGAGTTTACCTTCCGTGTAACCGTACTACAGGCCACTGGAATTGCGGCCGAGTATGCTGATATTTTCTGTCAGTTCAAGTAAGTTGAGACAACTGCACTATATAATTGGAGATCTAAAGTAATTTGTACCCTGTTTTGGCAGCTTTTTGCATCGGCATGAGGAAGCGTTTTCAACGGAACCGGTGAAGAATTCTGGATCGGGAGCACCGCTTGGATTCTATCACGTACAAAATGTAAGCACTCAGCGCTACCCTTATTACCGAACTAAGTCTTCATAGTTTGTTTTTTTTTTTTGCGTACCTTGCTTTCCATAGATCACGGTTCCGGTAACGAAATCCTTCATCGAATATCTGAAGACGCAACCGATAGTTTTCAAGGTGTTTGGCCATTACCAGCATCATCCGTTGCATAAGGATGCCAAGCAAGACTGCCAGATCACGAGGCCTCCTCCTCGGCGCATGCTGCCTCCGAGCATTCCGATCAGCCAACCGGTTCGCAGTCCAAAGTTCGGCCCACTACCATGCCCACCGTCATCGACGGTTTTGGCCAAGCACGATGTGCTCGTTTGGTTCGAAATCTGTGAATTGGCACCTAACGGTGAATATGTACCGGCAGTCGTTGATCACAGCGACGACTTACCTTGCCGTGGACTGTTCCTACTGCACCAGGGCATCCAAAGACGTATTCGTATTACGATTGTACACGAACCCACACCCGAAGTGAAATGGAAGGACATTCGAGAATTGGTGGTCGGACGTATTCGCAACCAACCGGAGCCGGCTGATGATGAAGACTCGGATTCGTGCGTCCTGTCGCTTGGATTGTTCCCGGGTGAGGTATTGGAGGTACCCGGAGACGATCGGTCGTTCTTCCGCTTCGAAGCTGCCTGGGATTCGAGTCTGCACAATTCGGCATTGCTCAACCGTGTCACACAGACGGGTGAACAGATTTACATTACGCTGAGTGCATATTTGGAGGTAACGATGATGCAGTTGGAAATGATGAACAAATATTTTTAATGTTTTGATTTTTGTTTTACAGCTTGATAACTGTGCTCGACCAGCAATCATTACGAAGGATCTCAGCATGATTATCTACGGACGTGACGCTCGTACTGGACCGCGCTCGCTGAAGCATCTATTCTCGGGCCAGTACCGCAACCCGGAAGCCAATCGACTGTCGGGCGTGTATGAGCTATCACTGAGAAGAGCTTCTGAAGCAGGTAGTCCAGGTAGAACTGTGCTAGTGTGTAGAGAGTCAGAAAAAAAGAAAGCTGAATGCTTCTATTATTTAGTAGATGATTTAAATTTCTTTCTTTATTTGAACCTTGATAAGTGAAGCTTTATTTGAATGGTGATAAGCATGTTGCAACTCGGTAAAATGTATACTCCATTGCTGGAGATATATACATTTATCAAGCACGTTAAATAAGCCAATGTGCAATGTAAATCTTTGAGTTCAAACTAAGGTAGTGCTGATGCTCTCTTGTGTTTAAACATTTGATCGCGTGTATCGTGTTAATTTTTGCTTTAGTTTGTTATTGCTCTTGCATTTCATACGCTTTTCCTTAATAAGTTTCTGCTCTTCCTAAAACTAAATTGCAATAAAATTTTCTATCAGGTGTCCAACGTCGACAACGTCGTGTACTGGATACGAGCTCTACTTACGTACGTGGTGAAGAAAACTTACACGGCTGGCGCCCTCGCGGAGACTCACTCATTTTCGATCATCAGTGGGAATTGGAAAAGCTTACTCGTCTGGAAGAGGTTGGTCGCGTAAGACATCTGCTGCTATTGCGCGAACGACTCGGAATGGACACGACACCGAACCCAACCACCAAAACCGAAAAGGATGTATGCAATCTAGCTCAGCGCGCGAGTGCATCACCGGTACACATGGTTATTCCACCATCGCCACAAACGCCGATCAAGGATCAACAGACACCAGCTCTGCCGGAACGTGACCTTTCAGTCCGCGAGACGGAGTTGGTTTGGAAGTGTGTGAAACTAATTCAGGGTCGCATCGGTGGCAAGGAACTAGGTTCAGATGGTAACGGTTCCGGTACGCAAGCGTCAGACGCTTCGCCAGGTGACGAGGGCTGTGCGGATATGAATGCGAGCTACATTTCGAGTAACTCCATTGAACTGTGCTCGCCGGAACGGGTAGATGTACCGAATGGTTGGGAAGCACCAGCACCAGCACCTCAGACGCAGGAACTTTCGCTGCGATTGTATGTGCCGGAGCTGGAAGAAATCCGGGTCAGCCCGGTAGTAGCTCGCAAGGGCTATCTTAACGTGCTCGAACATGGTGGCTCCGGTTGGAAGAAACGATGGGTTACTGTGCGGCGACCGTACGTTTTCATCTTCCGCTCCGATAAGGATCCGGTAGAACGGGCCGTCCTGAATCTGGCAACGGCGCAGGTGGAATGCAGCGAAGATCAAGCGGCGATGGTGAAGGTTCCAAACACATTTAGGTAAGCGCATGATATGGTTAATGTTTGTGATTGCAATTGATAAAATGTAAATGTGTTTTTTACAGCGTTGTCACCAAACATCGAGGATATTTGCTGCAGACACTCGGTGACAAAGAAGTACATGATTGGTTGTACGCAATCAATCCACTATTGGCTGGACAAATTCGGTATATTTTTTTAAAACTTAGATACAATTTAATTGCTGAACTAATGCTCACCGTATGCACTTCCAGGTCCCGACTGGCCAGGAAAAACATTTCCAGTATAAGCAGCAACGGAAGTGGTGCTGGTGATCAGCAACAGGCGACGACGGGAGCGTCCGCACTGGCTGTAGCAGCTGCCCAGGGCAACGGTGGTAGCAGTAGCTCTGGAGGCAAATGAGATACAATAACGATGGAGTCCGTGCTGGTATACTAAACATCAAGCAAACGGTGGCTCCTACTGTTACAGAAAAAGCAAAACGAAGAACCATAACCACCCTTATTCTGAAAAAGAATAATCCTACATTGACGTGCTGCAATCGTCACCACCAAAAAACAAACCAAAATCAAACCAAAATAATTAGTAGTACTCGTTGTCGTTAATCCCCATCTGCTTAGTTATGTCGATAGATTTCTGTTTCGAGTTCAGAAAATCAAACCACAGAAAAAGAAGAAAACATACAGTCCGACCAATGATGTCGTATACTCCATAACGGAATGGTACGGAGGCATGATTTGATGAGCAAGAACGAAACGATTGCATTGTGTGTATGTGCAATGATAGCGAGGCATTTTAGTTCTATTGATTTTTGTAGCTTTTCTGTTATATAACGCTTAGTTACTAGCTTTAATTTACAACAGAATTTTTTTTTCTAACATGTTTATACATTGATTTATTGAAAGCGATACTGCTTAGCGCTACATGTAAGATAGTTTGTTTTGTACATAAGAACGCTTATTTTTATCCACTTTAAAATAGCGAACTGCTTTCAGTTTGAATTCTCATGTGATTGATTTTCGTTATGCCGAATGGTCTGATCGCACTCAGGCAGGATCTGATGCTATTGCCGATCTGTTTGTTTTTTTTTTATTCTCCTATTTTTACGATATTTCTCTAGAGAGACTGCAATAAGGCTTACAAAACTAGAACGATAGACTGGGCAAGATGTGCAGCTAAGCTGCCACATTAAAGATGCCCTAAGAAAATGTGCAAAAAGAGAACCACTAAGCACACGCAATCAGGCGATTGGTCACATTGCGGCCACATTTAGGTTCTCTGAGTTACTTAGTGCTTTTTGCGACACTTTTGTGGCATTGTTACTGGTGCTTGTTGTTTTCTTTGCCAATTTGCTTGACATGATTGGCAATCGGGAAAAAGGTGTGTTGCGGGCCAAGAGGAACCGGGAAAAGGTATATGCGCAAGATGATTCGTGTGTATTAGTGTACCAATCCGTTGGCTAAAATCCTTTAAACAATGAACATGATATTAATCAATAGAATAATTAATGTTTAGAGCAAACAGCAGCACAGAGAACAGAAAACTATGTTAGACTACATACATGTGAAAAAAAAGAGTGCGATAAGACGCATATATATAATGGTTGTTGAACAGCATCACAACAAATTTAAACAGAACGAGCAGGCAGAAGGAATTTGCTCTCAAAATTAAGTATGACAAAAACAAAAGAAACATGCAGACCATCAGGTACTCCCCTTCTTTGTGTGACAAGAGAATCTCTAAGACAGTAAAAATGTTTAAATCTCTGCAACAGATCATTGCCTCGTGTACATCTCTCTTCTCGTAAACAAACCTGTTCGCGCGAAAGGAAGAAATGAAAATCGCCAACGAACAACTATTTACTAGGCAAACCGGGCAGAAACATACACTACACGGAAGGACGATGGTAAAGGATTTAAAATCAACACAATATATTCAATAACTAATCGGAAATAATAGTAGTATGATACAAAACAAAACAACACAAAAAAACACGAAAGAATGACCAGCCAGCTCAAATATGTTTGCAAGATGAATCGAATACACAGACATACATGCAACCGAACGTGGAACGTAAAGTATTAGTACATTGACAAGTGATGAATTGTTACGATCGGGTTATTACAATATATGCGACTATTTTCATTTTGCTTTTGAATATTGTAAGCCTTGCTTAGGAAAGCTGACGAAGCTGACGTACATACATAGGAAAAGCGAAATCCAAGGTATCGAATAGGCGAAATTCTCCAGAAGGTATGCAGTGCGCGGTAGCTACAGAAGACTGTTTTGGCTTGAAGCTACAAAAAATGAATGTTTTAGAATCATGCTTTAACCTGTGTGCGTTGACATGTGGACTAAAAATAAAGTCCCTACAGGAAAGGATACAAAAAGCGACATGTAGAAGCACTCCGTATCGATGCTTTTGGAAGGAAGAAAACGAAAGTACAGCTAAACGGAAACGTTGTATAGAATTGTGTAAATAGAAAGCACTCTTAACACTGAAGGAACAGAGTAATACTGAAGCTTTTTTAAGTTGTTCGCTTGAATGGCCTTAGCTTCCGTTTTTCCGTCTCCATATTGTAGGGCGACACTTTTGGAAGTTGCCCGAACGCCACTGTTTGCTTGTTTGGCTGCTACGTTTCGGCAAGATGCTGTGTACATATTTGGTATCGTTGTACGACAACTGCTATCGGTTTAACCGACTGCACTATCCGATACATATACCGCATGAATGCTAAGGCAAAAAACTAGATGGTTCATCCATTTCATCTCAGACAAACACAAATGCACGGAATTAAAGCTGGTTCGGAGCATTGCAGTGCATCAACGGATACCAAAGATAGGATGTGTAAGCTATGAAGTGGAGAAGAGACCGACCGATACGGTTCAGGATTGCAGGATTGCAGCAAGATGAACAGTTGTAAGGCAGAGTAATCGCTGCAAGACTATTAGACAATTTTGTTCCTAACAGTCACTGTAGAATATTATTGTTATTGTGTTGCGATATAATTTAAACGACGTTTATTCATTGATTTTCTCGTTTCACTGCGGTTAAAAGTGCTTGCATTAAGTGATGGTCTAATGTCACTTTTATTATGCAAAGCATAAGCAATCGCGCTCTTGGTAAAGTTCACGTGCATGTGTTTAGAAACTTTTGATTCATTTGTCACATGTATCTATTTTTTGTTTTTTTTTGGTTTTTTTGTTTTTGTTTCGAAGGTTCAGCAGATGAAAAGTCTAAAGCATTTCTAACAATGTCATCGCTGTTGTCAAACAAACAACCTGGTACCGTATGTAAACGTAAAATGCAAGAGAACATAGAACAAATTTAAATAAATAAATGTAACCGTTTCTGAACCATTTCTGCTTACCACAAACAAAGAGAAAAACAAGTAACACCGATACATAACAATTAATTGTATAGGCTATAGTTGACAAATAAAATTGATAAATACTTGACAAAAAAAGAAGCCCAAACTCATACCAAACAGAGCAAATGAAAACGAAAAACAACCCAAAATAACATAGCAAAAGCTGCTGTCCTCGCTGGCACTCACACATCCACACAAACCATTCTTCTTCCTTCCTGTGTACTCTCTATACGTATATATTTACATAAAAAATATATGTATTTAGCCAAAATGCCTAGTGAAGAGAAAATGCTTACGTTTCCCAAGAAGTTTTACGTTCATTACCGGCCCAAAAGCCGTAAATAAAAAAAAAACGAATAAAAAATGGAAAGCAACCACAAATTCATTTATTGTTGATCCCCCAGCGCGCATCCGCCATATACGATCGTACATAAAAAAAAAGAAATGTATTCTGTCTGAACTCTATAACCACAGCATTGAATAAAAATAAAAATGAAAATCTATAAAACAAAACCACTCACATACACACTCACACGCAAGCATGCAAAAAGAAGATAAAAACAGCATACGAAGAAGATCATTGAGAAGGAAAACAAAAACAAACAATTGGAACAGAAGTGCAACAAGAAAAGAAGGAAAGAAAGTTTCGAATGGTTTGGAAAAAAGTAAGTAACAGAAAAAATGGTAAGCAAAATTGCAGAGACGGTAAAAGTAAACTGTACAACTGAGAAAGGGCATAAAAGGTAAGAGCATGCAAACATGAACAAACGAAAGGAGAAAATAAACCCAAAACATGTGTTAAACTAGTTTGGGATGAAAATATCGATACTTGGACAAAACCATTACTTCTGTGGGTACTATCTCCAAACATTATTTAAAAATATACAAATGCAGCCCATAAATATTTATATACATAAACAATTATATAGATACATATACATACATAAACATATATATATTTTAGACGGAAATGAAGAGAACGATACGTGGCATGGTCCGGACAGTTGATGCCTAATCGAAATGCAAAGCATGTAGCGAAAGCAACCGAGCGCTATCGTTTGCTAACACGCTGAAGATGAGACCAATCCACGAGGAAGAACGGTTGCAAATGATCGGATCGTAATTGTAAGGGCTAGGTCGGATTAACTGAGTTGCCTGTGCAAGTATTATTAAAACGAGCAAAATGATAAAAAGTATTCGATGTAACGGTACGTGATTGAAACGATGCCAGCATTTGGAAAGCGAAGTGAAGCTGTTGAAATGGAAGAAGATTAAGAAGTCGTCTGTAAGACAACTGCGATGAGCCGCTGCAACGTGGAAGTGTAACAGCAGGCAAGTGCTAAATGAATCTAGATTGTAGTGAAAAGGTAACAACGTTGTCGAAGTTATAACAAATAAATGCCCGGTAAGGAAAGTGACTGGAAGGGAATGATAACTGAAGGTAGGAAAACCGCAACATAAACCGAAATTAAGCAAGCCTACAAGTCTAGCAAGCAATTGCTTTGTGCGAGAAGCTAGAGACATCGTGCAAAAGGCACATTATTCATGTGGATCACAAATCACATCCAGAAGATCTTGTAAATGAAACCGAATGCAAAAATGTGAAACAAACGGACAAGCAAAGAGGCAACTCAACAAACAAACAAAAAACCCAAAACAATTCACATATTCTACGTTAAACAAAAACTACAAAACCTGCTTTGAAAGAAAATTATGGAAAAAGTGGAATGCAACCAAACAGAAAAATACAATAAAAGTATGATAAAAAACTAACGTTGGCGACATGCTTTATCGCAACCAATCCGAAACAAATCCACAACGAGCATTGTTATACGTTTGTTATACCATACGATTGCGCCTAAATGTATGCAATTGCTTGATTTGTTGCTCACTTTGACAACGGATCATTGCACCATAATTTCGGTACAGAATTTGTTAAAAAGACAGTTCCAAAAGATTTGTATATAGAGTTTTTAAGTTAATTAAGGCCAAAATATGTACTGAACCACCTCGGCATGTGAACAATATCAACATTTATGAGGCATAAAATTGTAAAAAGGATTTCGTATACATATTTGGTCCCGAATTTACATTTGTCATACAAAGAATAGAAAAACACTCAGTACTAAAAAGCATTAAGGACTACGAATATTACCTTCTGACCCAGTGGCGGGTCAAGCTCTATGGAGGCTCCTGGCGGAATGGCAGCGGCGGCCCCTAACATTATGACTCCTTGGTCCTTGATCAAAAGGTGGGGGGTCCTCGCTGAACGACGAGGCCCCCCTGACCGGCGAGGCCCCTGGCGCACATAGGTTTTCAGGTATTTTCTGCTTTAAATGTTCAAAATTGGAATGGAATATATTCGGAATCAACATTAGCACAGGCTTCAACGACAACTGTTACTCAACTGTTTGTAATGCTGATTTAAACTTATTGGTTGTAGTTATTTAATATATACATTATCTATATCCTTGAGATATGCTAATCCTCCGTTTGAATATACCGGCAATGAATGAAAAAAAAACGAGATCTTCAATAACTGAACCACATTCTTCTTATGTTAAAGTCTTGCTTAAACCTTTTTTATTTAGATTGAATGACACTCCATCAGAACAAACTTATGAATTATACATGGACTGTCACAGTTTTACATTCCGCTAACGTTAACCATATAGGAGCAATTGTCGAGAAAACCATAACCATCAACGAATGCTCTTACGATCGACGAAAGTCTCACTCGAAATGCATCAAAGCGAAGTGGGTGGAATTTGTATGGCGATGTAATGGTCATGTATCCTTAGGACAAATGATGATACCTCCGACTACATAGAACCTGCGGTTTCAATACAATGCTTTAATGGGGAAACTTAGAGCATACAATTTCGTATTTCGATAGCTGAAGAAAGCTGAAATCGACAAAACTGAATGATTGAGTTCCTTACTATTTTAAAATACTAGATCTAGATTTTAAAATACAAGTCAAATAAAACCTTTCGGTGAATTCATAAAGCCATTGATGAAGCATGTACAAAACCGAAATCGTCGCTTAGATTACCATGCTTTAACAATGCTTTTGATCACTTATTTGATTTCGGATATTGAGAAGAACACAAAAGAATAATGCATCATTACGGTTTTGGTTTTACTTTCTACTTGGCATGGATTTTTTCATATTCTGATTGTACGTTGTTCACACGTTTATTGTTTCTATCAAACACTCACAGGGATGTTAAAGGGAAAACTTTCCGAAACATTTCATTCGTTTGCCCTAACTTAAAACAAAGATAAAAGAGGGATTTGTTTCGATTTTTGTTGTGATTTTAAAGAAATTTCCTATCGAAAGGATTTTATTTTCCAGGCAAAATGAACGTTTGCATGCTAATGCTAGTTTAAAATCGATAGTAAACTTATCCATTAGGTAAAACATTAAACAATACTGGCTTTGCTATGCTGTCCACGTTCGGTTTCGAACGCACCGCTTTTTCGTGTCTACTCTAAACTCTTATCGCACGTTACACGCTTGCGTTTTTAACACAACGAACTTAAATTAGAAAAAAACAAAAACTATTCTCTTCGGTCGATTATTCACGCTTTTGTTTAGAGTCGATGCAAAACATTTTCAACAAAATAACAAATTATCAGTTGGACAACTAAAAAAAAAACAT
>AXCM01003497.1:0-25731 GCA_000473375.1 Anopheles culicifacies
ATCATTAAACCATGAATATTGAATCTGTTTGAACGATGCTACGATTTAAACTTCACAAAAATTTTTGATCAATGTTTCTTTATGTTTATGCTTGTCTCGCTTTGTTTGAGTTGTGTATTTGTAGCGCTAGAGAAACATGTTTAATATTAAATGAATAAACCAAAATAGGTTTCGAAAGTTGGTCGTTCGTGAGCCGTAAATAGAACATTTTTCTATTCTCACACGTGGATATCTTTAGCCACAAAATGTAACGAAGTGGATCGTTTTGTTTCTTTGCAAAAGTTTCCTTTACGCTTTATATACCTACCGGTGTCGACATAAACATACGCCCATGACTGTAACCATATGGAAAAACATAACCGTCAATGCATGACAGCACACGCCACAGTAAATAATGAGAAAGTGTGAGAATGAGACAGAGCGTGAGCAGAAACGCGATGCACAGATCTCTCACGTGAGCATATAGAAAATTTGTTCGCTCTCAAAACAAAACCCGAAAGAGAGAGCACTATAAAACATACGTTGTAATAGCATCGTTTGTGTGTTGGATGAAAAGAGAGCTACGAAAACATAGAGACAGAGAGAGAGATTGTTTGTGGCAGGGATGTCAAACATCGACCGGTTCGCGCATTGCTGTCAAGTGAGAGCGGTTCGTCGGCAAGGAACGCGATTCATTCACTTCATTCCGTTGTCGTGGAACGTTTGACTGGTCGTTGCGTTTAAGCTCCGTACGGAAAGTGCGGTGAAAGAAGCTGTGTTTTTTTTTGCGTGTGCAATCGCAGTTGCACTTTCGCGCGTTTGCATCATCTCCGGTACGTGGTTACAGATATTTGAGGTAAATGTGTGGAATTATTAATTTTATTCCGACGAGCGTTATGGGCAGAAACTCGGTGGTAATGCTGCTTCTCGTTAAGTGTGTTAAGTGACCGTTTTGTTAGAAGTTTATATGCTATTGCTCGTTATTTTCTGAAATAATGATAATAATCGTGAAAGGTGTCGAGGAAAAGCCAGCTCGCTAGTGTGTGTTGCGTTTAATGAAAGGAAGGAATTGAAGGAGTACAATTGAAACCACCGAGCAGCTGCGATTATTGCTGCGATCATCAACATTTGAATGTGTCTTTTGTGTACAGTTTCACGTCTGTGCTATTCTTTCTGGTCGATACGTTCAAGAAAAGCGCGGTTGTGTCATGTTTGTGCTTTACCCGATACTATATAATACAACTATGTCGTTCCGTTTTACTACCATCGATTGCGTGTCCTTTGGTTAACAAAACAGAAAAAAATCCCCAACCGTGCGCGTGTGTGCGAAAGTAGGTGTGTGCCATATGCTGCAAGCAACAAACGGAGAAAAAAACCTTTGCTAGGAAGGCTATTTGTAACAGTGTCCTTACGGCACTCTCTAACCAAACAATGCTCATGCGTTTGGAGACGTCGTGATGGTGGTCCCAGTATCCCAAAACCACCCCCAAAAGCACCCTCCGTGTGCACGGTGTAATGCAAGAGAAAACATTGAGTCCGGTCAACAAAAGCAAACGACAAACCCGTCCGGCAAATTGTCGGCAACATCAACGGAAACAAATTTTGGTGCTTCTGCCTGCAAAGTGTGTTGTGCTGTTGTCATCAAACCAAAAAAGGGGGCGAACTTCCGCCAGAGAAAGATTTCCTTGGTGTGACCGGCGAAGAACGGGCCACAGAGAAAGGGGTTTGTACGGGCGACGGTGTCAATAGTAATGGTCTCATCGGGTATGCAATAATCGTTGATCGATCAAATTGATTTTCCTGCCACCGAGAAACAGTTGATGGTTTCGGTAAACCAGAGAACCGAAAACGACTGATTAGTGGGAATATTCCGCTCGAAAGTGTCATTTTACGCTGTGCACAGAAATTGATATGCATCCATTTTATTGCAGCGCTGTAATTTGAATGCATAATAATGTGAATATAAATCATTGCAATCAAAACAATTGTGGTTTCAGTGCATTGTGTGCGGTGTAGTTGATTATCATGAGAATATATGATAGTTGAAGTTAATGAAAGTTTAAATAATTGCTGACATATTGTGAAAAAGTTATCAAGTATAGGAAACAAATACAGGTGCTTGTTGATCTGTCGAGGAAGATTTAACCTATTTAGACAAAAGTTAGCGAAATTCAGTGTTTAGTTTGGAAGAAAGCTTTTGAAATCCGTAAGTGCCCCCCTTTATTGAATGTGCAAATGGCAAGCTTTGCTCGTTTCTGGTGCTCCCACCCAATTCATTATTAACTGTGGCAAATGAGCTACTACATATGTATGTGTGTGTGTGTGTGGCATTTTCCCGTGCGTTAAAATTTGAGTGATTTTCCGAAATCCGGCGTGTTTGTGGATCCAGCAGAACGTGGTTCCTGTAAAATTTTGGTGTAGGCCGCTTGACTGCAAGCCACCAAAATAGCCTCATCAACCGGATGCTGCCGTGATAGAGGAAATCGAACAAAGTTCATCGAACGGAGAAAACCCCCAATTCCGGCTACGCTCACCGTGCCAGATGATTTGCTAAGTCCGCAGCGCAGTGGAAAAGTGTGTATCGCGGCTAAACTTTACGGCATTGGAATACAGAACAGTGGTCTTCGGTGCTCTTCTTAAACACATGGACGGCAAATAGGACTGGAACGGACCAGAACGGAAATAGGAAAAGGTGATTATTGTGTGTTTTTTTATAATCTCAAATCGGTGCTAAGAGAAGAAATGATCAGATCATGTGGTCATCATTCCCTATTATCAAGCTACTGAGCTGTTTGAATGCCCAATTGATCGATCATTCTTTATTTACACTCTGTTTGGATGTGCCTTTCTCATTTGTTTGGGTTTTGAACTGTTACTGGTGAGCTTTAAAATTTGTTTTAAATCTTGAATATTCATTTTGGAAGATATGCATCGTTTCATTTTTGTAAGAGAAGCATACTGGACATTTGATCGGTTTCTATATTGTAGAAAATAATGAAGAATTGTCTTGTGCCCGGTTATTGTGCTTTATTGTACGAGAAAACTTGTTGATCATCATCCCCATTTTCTCTCCAGTTTTGGGTTTGTTACACTCCTGCTCTTCACAGTCGGATAATTCGCTGCCGTAATTGGTACAAGATCCTGGTCTGAAACTATTTTTTGTTTAATTTTTTTTTAGTCTCATCCTCACCTCTCTGTTGTTTTTCGCGTCATGGTGGGGAAGTAGTCCACGCGTACGTACCAAGTGTGTTGCTTAACGTGTTGGGAATGAGGAACACATTGTGGAATAGGGATTTACAAGCTAGGGGCAGAAAAGCTCCACGTGTTCTCTCATTTTCTCTCTCCCTGTCGTCGTTACGCTGGTCAGACCAGTCTTGTGACTCTTGGAAGGAATAGCGAAAGACGAGTTAAGAAATAGAGAAGAATAAAGCACGGGCTGGAAAAGAACGCGTAAAAAGTTCATTGAATCTAACAGTAAAACGAGGCTAAGGGTATGGTCGGCCGCGCTTGGATGCCACAGTAGCAGCAGCGAATGCCACGTTTTCGTCTACGTCTTCGTGGTCATCTTTCGGTTTGTAGCAAAGATGGAGGGTATAACTAAGTTTCTAACCATGCTTGGAGCATGGGAAGGCATACTGGGTAGAGAGTACTCGTGGGGAAGCTAGCTTCATGTTCATCCTATCCGCGGTAATTCAATCAGTTGTCTTTTTTATATGTATGCCTTTGAAGGTACTGAATTCCGCCTCGGATTTAATTCACACACACTAGCTCCATTTCATGCCATTCACCATCTTGCCTCACTCTTTCTTATTTCGCTCTATCTTTCACTTGCTTGATTCGCCTTATTTGTGTGGAACTTTTGAAGATTGATCCTCAAATTACGTGCGGCCGGTCTGTGGAAGTTGCCGGACTTTGAAGCCGTTGCGATGATGTTTCCTTCACGCATTGCGTGCGCTTGTTGCGTGGCGATTGTGTCGATAGTGTGCTGTGTTCTGAACTTTCTCGCCGTGCTAGCGTGCTTGGGCCACTTGTAGTGTACTCGTGGATCACTTCTGTGCGTACACTACGCATGTCTGCATGTACTCTAGAATTTGATTTGTAGTCAATGTTACTCTCCGCTGGTGTGCGTTGTGCAGAGGAAATCATCCACTAGAACAATTCAGCCATTCGGAACAAGTGCATGTTACGTCGTTGAGGTTGAATGTTGATGTGCTTGAGCATTCGTTGTCTAGCACGGGTCTACTTCTTGAAATATAGCACCTCTCCGTCATGGAGTTTAGGCAACTATTCTCATTAATTATGTTGTTTCGCTTAGTAAAAGATAGAATACAAAGTACAAAAATCCATATTGTCTGGGTTGAAGAAGACCATGCGTAAGAGTAAAGAGATTTCTCATTTTCTAGACCACTTAAATGTAGCTAATTAAATTTTAATTAAAAATCATTTGTCATAACGTTTTTGACGTTTGTTCTAACGTAATTTTTAAAATAAAAATAATCTTTTCCGTGGTATATACTACTCATTCACCACTCTCTCACTGTTCTTGAAAAGCTGTGCTTAGTCCCGTACTCATTACTATTTCTTTTATACCCATTGTACGCTTGGACAAGATCTTAATGATATTTAATACAGTATCTCTTATATCTATCCTTTTTAACATGTATTTTCTCTGTAGATCCACTTACGACGGTATGACGTTTGTTGGTTACCATCTGCAAGATAGTAATTTATTTCGCTTTTGCGTCTACCCTCAAGTGCTTCTGGTCACGGTCTAGTCGGGAGTCTTCCAGCCGTGTCCCCAATCATTACAGAGTGGTACTTCTCTTTGAGCGATGTAACGGAAAGCATTTACTCCGACATTAGTGAGCACGTAGCTCACAAAAACCTTCTTGTTTGCGGATGCGTGCTCTACCTGCAAAGAAAGCTGAAGAGAAAAACTAATCTATTACGACAAATTTTCTTCGTTAGATTTAGTGGTTTTCCTATCTACAGAACTGCAACGATATTTTATTGAGTGTTTTCAGTGCCACTACGTACATACAGTTTATTTGATTAACTTTTCCGTAGATATCTTTAATCGTACCAAAGGTGGAGTTAAGATTGTGTATCAGGTTTTTTGATTGGAATTTATTACTCATAAATCAAGAGCCGTTCATTATATTCCGGCAAAATTGGCTAGCTTCGAAGGAAACGGACAATGTCCCGTTGCAATGGTCACTGCTTTTCTAACGGATTTTGCTCGACAAATAGATTCCGGTTCGGTGACTATAGCAAGATGCTTAAGACGCTGTCACACAACTTGCTCATTTACTGCCTGGCAAAAAGAAAATCAAGCCCTAGAATCTTTGTGGCTTACCTACACCGCATCTTTCTACATGGAGTCTGCCCAGCAGAGCGAGCAGCTTTTTCTCAGATAATCCATTTTTCGTGCGACGGGGATGACCAGAGGAGAGATTTTCTCGTATTCTTTTCCAGTTCAAGGGCAATGACCTACCTCTAACCGCTCTGGTAAAGATTATTATTGTTGGCAGGAAATTGTGGATTGTATGTACAGAAACCAAGCGATTCCGGTCCCAACGCGTGGAGCCCTTGGTCTGTCTCTCACGTCTTGCTTCCTATCCCGGTTGGGCTCTCTTTTGTACACTGTGTGCTTTTTTTGTTTGCTGACATTGCATGAAAATTGCGAGGACTATTAATCGCAGGTTCATCATATTTTCCATTTCTTTTCTCCATATTTAAACCACTGTCTCGGTGTTTTCAGTCGGGTAATCTTTTATGCGCCGGAAAACCATCATCCGTTCATTGCCTGGGCGAGATGTTTCTAACACACTGCCAAACCGTTCGTAACGTGAGCACGGATTTTTGTGTGTACGTGTTTATAGCTTATCACTAGCAAACAAATAAGAGGGGCGTATTTGATGTGTCTGTGACGATTTTACGCAAGAACCTTTATACTGTATCTATTGTTGCAGATTTTTTTAAAATAATGTTACAAACTGTATCAGTCACACGTATGATGAATGTGGAGGTCAAAATCTTTTAAATTTGAAAACTAACTAAAGTTTCTTTCACAAGTTTTTGTGAAGTTTTCCGTTGAATGTGGTTAATATTAATTTTATTTTAAAAACTGAATGGGTAAGCAGAATCAAATGAATGAGCGTTAATTATTCAACAGTGTGTGCTAATTGTGTAACAACATTAAGCAACTAATTGCAGCATGAGTTCATGCGCGATCGATGTGATTCTGTGTTTGGATAGTAAACGCGGTCAGTTATGTCTTGTTCAAATATATATCTCATCCCATGAGGGAGCCTATGGATTAAAAAATAAAATTATTTACAATCGGGATTGTGCAATGTACGAGAAATCTAATATTTGCTTTACTTGTTCTGTGTAAAGTGGAATGATTGTTGATCAAATTATACGTAACAGATAATTTCAAATAATAAACTCGTTACTAGCGTGAATTTTCAAGAAATGTGGATTAGCATAACAGCAAATGCTGCATAGTTTACACGGAACAGAAACATTAGTCGAATAATGCGAAACAATAAATTAAGTCCCGCAAAGCAATTCATGCAACAAGTGTCATTGGAAAGAAATCCGTTTTCTTTGGCGAAGCAAAATCTGGCTGTAAAGGTTCGGGAAGTCGCTTACTTGTGTACTTATAATGTGCCTTCATAGTGGAACCATTTGTTACGGTATTTAGACAACTTTCGTCAACCAATCAACCGACGCTAATGGCAAGTTGTCAACGTACCAAAGCGACCGAAAGAACACTGTTTGGGAATCAATAGCAACATGCTACGCTTTATGGGCGAAAGCGTACCAAAAATGATCATTCGTTACGGTATCGGTGTAAATTGGACAAAGTTACCGGTGTGTAACGTTGTAGAAATGTTGTCCCAAAATGATTATTTTCCTAGCCAGAGTCCATTAATAAAACTCTCCGCCCGAACGCGTAACACGTGTCTGATTCTCTAGGGGATTTTGTCGGAAAAGAAAGCATCGAAAGTTCTGGTGGAGTTTTGTGCGACAGTTGGTCAGGTGCTAAATGGGTTTGTTGGTCCGGGACGGATCACATGGCTTTCCCATCATTATAAAGTTTATCGGAATGTAATACTTACAAAAAAAAAAAAACACGTATTATGGTCACATTTTATATTCGTTTTGAAAACAAATCAATTAAAGCCTGTGTGACCGATCAATGGGACAAAGCGAAGATGATTTTGAAGCATTCTTTTTTCTTCTTCAAATTACGCTCCAGCTGTTGATTACACGATTGCATGATATCCAATGATAGGGGCGGGTCGTCGACATGTGCTTTATGCTGCCCTGCGGCAATGCCAATTGTGACCGGTCGGTCACAATTTTCAGCGTCATCAATTTATCGACCGCTTGCCCCGTCCGAGTCCCTCACCGTTCATTCGAGCCAACAGTTATGGGGCGAATGAACAAGTGACGTTTGTTGGTGAGCTATGTTGGCAACACCAATGGATGTGTTTGTGGCTCACTGTGCTCGGGGAAGGGTTGTAAATTGAACCACTACACAACAGACGAACATAAAATAGAATAACATTTTCTTACAGTGTAACGTAATTTGTTTATTCACACTTCGGGGATGGGGAAATATGTTGTGACCCATATAGGACCGATGTCATTGTTATTAATATTATTGTTGTATTTTCATTCCCGGTGCTCTAAATAGAAAAAAATATATAAAATTTATGCTGCATATTTGTTGTGTTTGTCAAATTCGCACATTTGTGCAATAATCAATCATCAAACCATACCCTGTGGGGCGATTTTCCTGAATTGAAACATTTTGTGAGTGTAACATTCCTTTCGGCAGACCGCATGCTTCCTTTCCCGAGCTGCACTGGAAAGGGGAAGTGGACACATTTATTGAATTGATGATGCACAATTGCTTAGCCACGCCACCATCACCACATGCAAGTGTATGGTCGCAACATTTCAATAGCCTTAAACAAAAAAACTCGCCACACACAACAGTGTCCAGTGTTTTCATCGTAGAACGAAACTAACGGATAAGAAAGTGTTTGTGTGCGTTTTTGGTGCGTGACTCGGTAGGTTTATAATATTTCCCCACACCACGATGAACACGAATAAACAACCGAGCATTGGACGGTACTCATAAATATTATGGTAAAAGGTTCAACTGTGTTGGTTCGTTGCCTATTGCTTGCTCCAGCACTTACGATGTGTGCATCTTAGCCAAAATAAGGCAAGCATTGTTAAAACGGGTGGAAAACACCGAAAGGCAAGCGACACAGAGTGTGCAACCAGCAGCTAAGGAAGCGCACACACAAAAAAAGTGTCAAATAATCAATTTATTAAACCCACTTGTTTCAATTCAAATGTCGCGCGACGTTTCGTTAAGCGCTATGGAGCCGACGAGTTCTTGAGCCGCAAATTGTAGGGATGTATCGTCATGGTATGAACTCCGTAAGCAATCGCTTACGATCGACGCGGAATGGTTGAAATCAAGTTACTTTAGATTGCACAACAATCGCACCCATACAAATTGGGGAATATAAAAAGATCTTACAAGATACACTTAAAATATTTCCTTTTTATGTAGGATCTCTCCGAGATTACCATCGCTGTCTCAAATTATGGGATCTATAATACCTTAATTTGCTAGGGAGTTTACATGACTGTTAGCTGTCTTTTTTATTTTATTTTAATTTAGGAAATTCTAAGCTAAAATTTAAAGGCTAACTTGGCCTGCCACAAGGAAACCAGTCAGAGCATGGTTTTAAATCATTAAAAAGTTCTTTAAGTGGAATTGAATTCCCGCTTTGTTGCTAATTGGAATGAGGGCGAGCATAAATGTCTAATAATAGGGATAGCTTTGGCCATATGTCACTGTAAAAGCTGTTGCATATTGTTTTTGTAACATTTTGCATTAAACACGCGTTAAGAGGAGAATGAGCATAAAATAAATTCCACACTCCCTAAAAACTGTTCCATTTCTTCTATTGGATAAGCGAGTTTTTCAAACTCGCACGAGAGTTCACTTCATTTAGCACAAAAGCGAGTGTGCATTTAATTTAATCATTCCTTCGTTCGAAACGTTCCAATGCATTTCATTTCAACAAACACGCACTTCACTGCACGTGTGTGTACACACTGCACCGGATATTTCAGCCTCAGCTGCAGCGTGGTGCATTCGGGTGTGAAAGCAATGGATGAGCTTACAATGGTGGAAGTGAAATCGTTGCTCTCAATTCATTCCATATTGCTTGCTACACACCACCTTACCTTGGGCTGGGTGTCTTCGTTAAGGTGATTTTCCCTCCCACATGCAAGGATGGGCCCGTAGTCAGCTTTGTCGGCGCAGTGCTGCCACGAGCGATGCACTTGTTTTAATGCATTTGCTCTTCTGCACTAGAATTGTTGCACGGAAAACAAAGAGAGTGAGAGATAGCTGTGAGAAAGAAAGAGATTTTTTTTTTGAGCATGTTTGGTTCAGTGGTCAGCTTGCTGTCGGTTACGTTTTCCTTCCACATCGTGAGGGAATGTTGCAATTGCATTAGAAAAGTGCTTACGTTGAAGGAAAAAAAAGAACGAGCAAATGAACGATTGGGAGAGGGGATGGCTGATGATGATGACGATAGTGCATTGTCTTGCATTTTCATGATTTCGTGTGCAGTTTGCTGTTTCCAGTTGATGTTTGCTTTTTATTGCTTTTGCTGCAGAAAAGATAGTTTATCTGTAACCGGACAGGAGTTTTATTTTCTTAACAGTCTGAATAAAGCAAAAGTTTGCGCTTCATCTCGCTAAAGGAAAGCATCGGAAGGCAGAAGTAAGATGGGATAATGCATCATGTTGGTTTTAGCTCAAATTAATTTGGCATCAGAAAAAGCATCTATAAACGTAGTACATCAGGAATGAATTTACTTAGACGATATAAAAAAACGTTAGCTTTGAACAACATTACATCGGATCGCTCCCAGAAAAGGGTGAGCAACGAAATTATTCTATTATCCATCATGTGTGTAGGTTTTCGTATAAATAACAATATCTCTATGATTTATCACAAATCAGATTCTATGAAATAAGCTTCTTAAAACATTATCTTCCTACAAATTCGCTGTCAATACCATAACGCTCTAATGATGCGATTTCATGCTATGCTGCTATCGTATGCTGTATTGTTTGTGTGTTTATTTCTGCCCATCGCAAGCGTATATTTTTGCTGCTGAAGCAAACGATGGCAGTATTGCAAAGCGTGCTGATTATATTTATGCTCGTGCGGTGGGAGGATAATTGGAAGGGTGTAGACAGAGTGATGGTCTGTACAGCAATCAATGGATGGTACAAGTGCACTCTAGAAAGCAGACTGATAATGAGAGCCAGAATATACTATAGTTTGCTATCCGGTTCGGTGTGTCAGCAGGTACCATGGGTAGGAGCATAATTTAGCCCGTACTCATCATGTCTTAAAAAGGTTGGAGAAAACCATCATCGCTGGTATAATGGTAGCATGATAGCGAATGCAAGATAAACTTCAAGGAACACTATTTCACGAAGAACGAAACACTTGAACCAGTTCAGTTAATGTATCTCTTTGCGGAAAGATAAAATATTGCACGGGAAGAAAACCCGAGATAAAGTCTCAGGTGTTTGTGTGTTGCATATCGATCCTAGAATCTGTCCCAGCGCTTCAGCCATGGGTTATGGTTACAAATCTGTACAAGGAGTGATTTCTAGAAATTCGAACGTGAATAAGTACAATCCTCAGATATCGGTGGAGTTACAAAGGATACGGGAAAGCTTTGTAAGCTTTTTACCCTTGTTTCCAATCGCTGCAGCATTTGGTAGATGCTGACAGTCGACGGTGCTTGTTGTGTGTGTTTTACAAAGCAAAGATAAAAAAGAACCCTCAAGCGTGGTTTTATTTCGTATCGATCTTATTGTTCCGAATCTCTCAAGTGTTGTTTGATGAAATGTTCTTTGCTCGTGGTTTACCCCATGAGTGTCGATTCAGTTATCTGTTCTGTGTATTTGTGTTTCTATGTAGAGTTGTGAGTTTTGATCTCTCAACCATAATATTGTTATTTTTGTCACCGGTTCTTCCGAACTTGTCATCAGCCACTTCAGATGTTTTCCATGAGTAATATAAAAATCGTACAATTCATTCTTATTTTGCAATTGTTGGATGTGTTGCTGGTATAACTATATCGTAATTTTATTTAACAATTGGCTGTGGGCAAATTGCGTTGTTTACCTATCGGCTTTATTATACCATTTGTCCAAGATGGTGGAAGGATTCAAGAATTATTAATTAGTTGAAACCAAGCTTTAGCCAAACTGTTGGTTTGAATGTTTTGTGGTTGGACGCTATCGACGTTGAAGGCGTCGTCTAAATCAAGCTTCTGCAAACTAAAAGGGGCTATTATTTCGAATTATCGCGATTAATGAGGACCTGTCGTTCCAAAGCATCATTCATTAATACAATAGCAATACTTAGGTTGAAGAATACAAAGCACATTCATAACTCCACGAACCTGTGGTAGAAAATGTGGTTTGAACCCCATGAAACGCTGCGAGAATTCGTAGAACAAAACGAAACATTTGTAAGATTAATATTGTTGCGTTTAATATTATTCTAAAGGTAGGAATATTTGAATGCGAACAATGGTAGCCGAATACGAATGTAATGCTCAAACCATTATGCATGCGAATGGTCAGCCAAAGCTGTGTGGGTCGATAAAAAAGGTACGATTCGTTCGTCACCTCACACCTTTTACCACTGAATCTTGATTAGTTTCAGGCGGTTGTGTGGATTTTATCGTCCAATCTTGTGGTTAAGCTTACTGATCGGATGTTCTAAATCTAGCTAAAGGACATTAGGCGGGATTGTAGCTCGATATTCACGAATGTGAAAGCGAGAGGAAAAACACTCCGTCCTCTGCCTTTTAAATGTCCTTCGTAATCGAACACTGGACAAAAAGGACAAAACCAAGAACGAATACATTGCGATCGAGATGCTTCGACGTATTGGGTAGGGTTAATTACGAGTCGATTTAATGATGGATTAGGATTCGATTCGACTACATCGTGCCATGATGTTTTTACTGATGAAAATGGAGCTTGAGCAGTTGAATGAATAATATACGAGCAGACTCAATTAACTTCCAGGTTGGTGGTAGATTTCGACGAAAATACCCAGAAGCAGGAAGGACACACAACACTGTGAGGTAATAAAACTATATAGAGAATGAAGGATTTATTTCCAAGGATATAGTTTACATTCGAATGAGGTGGGGGCGTTGTGTTTGTGCCTTTTCTAAGATATATGAATATCCGCTCCACATCGTCTGGGGTTTTATCTTGATGCCGTTGCTTAGACGATTGATTAGCTCCATCGAATCCAAAAACCTTGCATTCGTTTGAAGTTACGTGCTATTAATAGCCATTGGAAAAGTAATCGTAATCAGTCGTAACTACCACCCCACATGCCATGCTTTTGCATAAGAGATTTTCCAATTTCCTATGGCTGACAAATCCAACAAAGATTGCTTAGAAATGAACGAAAGTGCACCCACGGTGGGCGAATTAGAAGGAGTGCCGGTATCCTGAAATAGGAAATTTAGGATATTTGAAGCGAACATAAACGTTTGCCTGCAGAGAAGAAAGCCCCATCATCTTTGATTACTTTGATTATGATTATGAAGGGATGATGGGGACAGGGAGGGAGGAAGAAGGAAAACATTGAGCCGCAATCACTGCTGGCGATTGATTAAGTTCTATTTGTTTGCCCCAGCACAGCGAGCCTCTTGCTTGATGAGCTTACCGGAGGCTTTGATTTTCGTTCATGGAATCAGTCCGGTATTTCTTTTGCTCGTCAAAATAATGAGTTATTTTTCAGACTAAGATTTCGAACATTTTTTTTTGTGGTTAGAGACTTTGAATGAAACTTTTATTCAACCATCTTGTTTTAGTTAACCTCGTTTTCTCGGATGGATTATTTCAGAGTCGTTGGGTAACGTCAGACGATATCGTTGAATAATCAACACATTTTGCTATGCAGTTAATATAATCACTTACTTATAGCGGCACAGTATCACGCAGAGGAGAGCAAATGTTGGAGGCATCTGAGAGACTTCTCGTACTGTTTGGACATTCATGGCGTGGGTTCTAACAAGCATTCCGAATCGAGTGTGACAGTACTTCGGACAATATTTATCGAAGGCAAGAGCATTGGTACATTTTTTTTCGCATTGAAATGCAATTTTATTCAAATGACACTTCCTACGGAATTGCACCCACAATCAGATGGCTTTGTTGATCGTTCAGTCCCCCTATGCTACTGACATTAGATAACCTAAGATGTCAGGCATAAACTTCAGTACATCAATAAGCTATGATTAATAGAATATTAGAAATTTATGGTTTACAGTATTCTTGATGTTCATCTAGAATAAAGTACACTACTTATTTTTTTCTTATCACGCGACACCTACACAATAAGTTTGTTTATGCGTGTGTAATACGCTCATGTGTTTTCGTATGTTGCTGTAATTTTAATTATTTGATGTGTTAGCATTTCGGAGATTATGTAATGAGCTGGTTTGTTTAAAAGAACATAGAAAATTTAAGCAAAATTTAACTATACTTAAACGTTATTAAATTTTTTATCAATTTCATTTAAGTCTCATATAATATCCACTCACTGCGCACACGCAAAAAACTAAAACGGAAAAGCCAACACCGACAAACCTTCTCATCGCCCCATCCGATACTGCCTAATGAGACTGAGCATTAAACATTTTTCATTTTTCCCGCATCTTCAGTTTCCCCACGGTGGTCGGGGGAGCTGACGTCTGCCAGTGGGAGTAAAACACATCGTAAATCTTTTTTCCCGATGGTTCGTCGGTGTCAAACGTTGAACAAGCGATAAAACTGTCATTAAGTCAATGTGCTCCATCCTTGCACCCGACCTTGGCGGAATATACGAGTAATATTGTAAGGCAGTTATTGCTGCTTTGCTTCTTTTTATTCGAATTGGGAGTTTCTTGCTTATCTTTTTGCTTTCTCTCCTGATGCGTGATAAAATATACATTCTTTTTCGGGCAAATTGTTTGGCCGTTGTGTGTGTGTGTTGGGAGAAATTTGTATCGAAACGTTAGCAGCACAAAGTTAAATCGCCACCATTTCCCGACAGCCCAGGCAGAACACATACATACCCGGCCGATGGGAATAGCGCCCATAATGATGTTGATGATGTAGATCATAAATCATATGCTAGTTGTAGAACGGTATGATGGACGATACAACGTAGGTACCTGTGATGTTGCAGTATAGGGTAAATTAATTTTCCAACCGGTAGTGTGTTTCTTTGTGTTAACACAATTCATATTGTAATTGAAATTATATTGTTTTACCCATTTCTTATTAAATTACTAATCGTAATCTCATAAAAATAAGCGACACAATGCGGTTCAACCCACATAATGATTTTCATTTCTCAACTCATCGTATGAAAAACTTTGCGGTAAAATTAGTTAATTAAGTGGACATTTAGTTTGAATCTTGAAAGCCACATTTATCATTCACATCGGTGGTGCAAAACAAACTGAAAACCTATCGGCAAGCCGCTTCATTAATGCGTGTTCCGCTCTCAGCAGAAATTTATGTTATTCCATAGCCTCTTTAACACCTTTTTCGTTAACCAAATTTTTAATTTGAACTTCTCATTTACGGTCACGTTCGATTGCTTCATCGATTCATCAGTTTGCATTTAATCCTAAAAAGGACGAGCAAACAAAAAACAGAACAAAAAATGACAACCAGGGCCTCTTCCTTTCTACGATAAGCGATAAGTAACGATAAACGAAAACTTTTCCTCACGAATGTGATTATTCCGCTCAGTGGCGATCCCGATGACACCTCGCTGTGTAGATAATAGCTCCGTTGTGGTGGCAGAAAGATGCTTATCAAAGATTGGTGTCGGATCGATGTCTCGGCATGGGAAACCGATTTCTGTCCTCTGTCTCATGAGGATCCTTTGGATGCTTACAGCTCGCAGTGTTGTTAATTAAATCCGGTGAGTCACACGCATACACAAGCGCTTACGTTTAAGTAGCTTACGAGCGTGTATCACGTTGTGTGTCACGAGTTTTCTCATCAACATCAGCAGGAAAGTGGTAAAGTTTTCCAACAGTAACGCAGCCCGCAGTGGAAAATGTGATGAGAAATTTCATCATTATATGTTTATTCTTCGAATGAACTTTAGCCATTGAACGCGTTTCGCAATCTGACTGCGGTTTTGTTTGTTCGCTTTTTCACGCCTCCAGAGACCGGTCGGTAGGAGTGTATGCCTTCGAATGCCATTGCTCCTTTTTAGCTGAGAAAAAAGTAATTCCTAAGTCACATTCATGATAGGTGAATGCAATTTTCTTATTATGAGCTGCCAGATACAGTTGAAAGTATCCCTTGGTGTACAAAACCAACCGGATGAAGTTGCTTACAAATTTTACCCATTTTAAGTTAAACTGTTCATTGAAGTTGGTGTGTGCGCGTGGGTGTTTTTTGGAAAAATGATGTGAAAACAAAATCACTTTTATCGAAAAGGAAAAAAAGGGAGGAACAATATTGGCAATAATGCTTTTCAATCGTTATTCTGTGTTCTACCAAATGTTCGCATCTCGAGAGTAATAATACTTACGTTAAACCTTTTAATAGAGGGTTTCCTTTTTCAAATTGCCTGCAGGAATATTTTTATGGGTCGTACGCAAAACATAAATAACTTTGTGCAGCACCACATTGACGAGCTGTCAGGAAATTGTGCCGTGTACGTATACTTTCGATTCATCGGCATTTTTAAATTTGTGTTTTGTATCTGTTTTTATTTGTATCTAAAAGCACTCTAGAGGACTTGTTCCTGGAAACGAATACACCCTCGCAACAGTGCACGTGTACAGGATTACACGATCTTCTTTTTTATTGCTGCGTGACGAAGAACGGAATAAAATGTACAAAAAAAGTATTATGTTTTATAAATTTCATGCTTTTCTCAAAAAAAAGCTTCAAGATCGGTGTATTAGCCATCCCATGCTTGGTTATTATGTTGCTACCTTTTTCTACCAAAGCGCGAACCTAATCCGTGAGCAGCTTTAGAATGTTTTGGGAACCACAGAAAAGGTGCTTGCGAAAATAAAACTTTAGCCCCAAAAAGGGCATTCAAATTTCTTACACCATTTCACTAAAACGCTTACCGTTATACACATATCCAATCAATAGAATTTGCGTGCCTTTCACACGTTTTCCGACGGAAAACCCGGTGTGTTACTATGCGAGCGGTGTATACGTTTGAATTTTCCCTCCCATTCCCTCTCCCAATCGTGCTCAAGTGAGGTCCTAAAAAAAACCCGAAGGTCCAAACCTGCTGAAGGGACTCTGCTGTACTGTTCGGTTGTCGTTGTTGTGGCCAAAGCAATTTGTGTGCCCGCTGCCGTTGGACGGTGAAAACACTTTGCCACACAGTCTTCGGCCCAAATTTTCGACCCTTCTTCCGTTCGAGAGCGTTTGAATAAAAGCTTAGCAGACTTTATCTTTTACTTTCATTATCCCTCATTCGTACACTTCGCTCGGTACACGATTTCTTTCTCGGGTGATGTTTTGTTTTAGTATGCAGAGTTCGCCGCCTCTTTTTTGTGTGGTGCGCCATCGGTAACATTTTCACGACAGCGCCTGAGTCATTTACTCTACCAACGGTGCGCGATTTCTGTGCCAGAAGCGCAAGGTCACTGGTAGGGGTGGGCGGGTACAGTAAAGGCTGTAAGAAAAAGGAGCAAGATGACGACGGTCAAACGAGCAGCAAATGAAAATTGCGTTAAACATGAAGTACGCGGTCGGGATGGTGGATTTTGGTGGATAAAGCAAAAAGGGCGCACGAGTTTCTTTGCAGAGCCGTGTGGTGGTTCTGACAGAAGCAGTTGTAAAGTTGTACCCTTATTCCTTCCCCGTCTAGCTACTGCTAACAACCGCCTGCTGATTCGATAATTAAATAGTGACGCAATGGCGTTGATTTAGCAAAATTATGAAACGATAATGAAGATAAATCAAGTCTACGGTAGATAAAAAATTGTAGTTGATTCGTGCCGGAAAGAATAGTATTGCTTCGCACTACCTTTCGTGTTACCTTTGGGATACGTTTTTTTTCAGATTGCATATTCGCTGTCATATGCTACAACGATTCATATTTCGAATTCAATTACGGTGGTGTAATTAAATTATTTGCCTAAATAAAAAATGAGTCTATTAAGCAGATTGTCATTTGCTTCTAGAGCCCCAATTACTTTAACCACAACAAAAGATTCCCGTCGTTGCTCCAACTATCGTTGCTCCAACTATAAATTGCAAACCACCCCTGTACAAGGACCCGAAAAAGTATAAAAATCATGATTGTAAAATGTATCTCGAGGAGCTTTTAACTGCAGCTTCCGCTACAAAGTAACCGGAAAAAATTTCCGCGTCTACAGAAAAGCTTTACCACACCAGTGAGGGCGCTTTGGCCTTTTCCGATGGCAACGTCATTTCCACATATGGCTCGTCAAATCCGCCTCGGTTGGTGGTTTATTTGTGCGAGCTTAATCCCTCCATCCAGCGCCGCTATAGACTCTTTCAGACACATTTTTGTTGTTGTTGTCGAAAAGCTTTCTCGTCCCTTTTTTTCAACGGCCCAACTGATACGAAAAGTATGGAAAATGTAAAAATATAAACCACAATGGAGTTAAACTTCTCTTGATACGGCTCTAGGATACATGGTACGTGAAAGTGGCGGGCAAATGGCAGCATCATTCCTCCCGTGCATACCAAAAATGGCTTTTTGTACTTACCCCGTGGCAATCCTTACCGGAGAAGGCAGACGTCTGTATGAAGGCTGTAGTTGAACAAAAAAAAAAAAGGGACGAAAAAGTACGCTCTGTTTTCAGTCGCATTGTTTTACTAACCAGGAAGAGTACGATGGTCACGCCACTACAAACAATAGTCACATCCTGCTCTGCTCTGGATAATCGCCTGTAAACCCACCATAGGCATGTCAGAATTTTGAGTACCATACGTATGTGTTTGTGTGTGTGTATGTTAAGTTGAAAAAAAGTGATGCTTGTTTTATCGACGTACAACATTAAGGCGAACCCTGTAAAGTCGCAACAAAGAGATACACAACATTCACAACTGGTTGGTAGCACTGCTGTCAATTACGGTGCTTAAAGGCATACAGCAGTGAACATAAATTTATTCGTCCTCATTTCACAGATTTATTGCTATTCCATGCAGAAATGGGCGTTGATCAGCTGCGAACATGAAATGTGCTATACTGACGATTAGACATTTAACAGCTCGTTTGTAAGAAGGCATATGTTGTCAGTAAAACTTCAACCTTTCTCTTTAAAAAAAAAGAGGGTACTAGGAAACGTTGTGCTTTTGTACCAAAAATACAACTTTATTGCCCGAGATGTTGCCGATGTTAAAGTTTTTATCAACCTTAAATAGTCCCTATTTGTAGTGTGTATTTTACACTCATTCCCTAAACATCCCCTGATCCCGGTGAGGTTGAGTAGGAGAACCCGAAAGTATGCTGTTATGATGTGTCGTTACTTGCTCCCAGGGTTTACGCATACGCCCAGGGCAGACGTTCGTGTATCCTTCGGGGAAAACGGAACACCTGAATTATAGATTGCACGATTTTGGATGAATAAATAAAGTACCAAAATACAAAAAAAAAAGATATAGAAACATTACTAACAGCATTATTCGCTTTGGGAGTACTACAAGCTTTTCTTTTTGGGAGAAAAAAAAACATAAAAATGTGGCAAACTTCCATCGCTGCTGGGATGAACCTAAAGCACGATTTTTAGCACTCCCGCTGGAAAACTGACCGATGGTCCTGTTGGGATATGCACCTTCCCAATACCGTTGAGGGACCATTCAGCATTCTATTTGTTTGCTTTGCACGTGTACGAAGCAACGCGTGTAGTGGAAGATTTGATTTTTTTTTCTACACACACCTTCGATATGCTTTACTTCTCCGTAGAGTCTTTGAAACGAGAGATGTGTTTGTGAACTGGTGTCCTGAGCATGTATACCTTTCCTTTTTACATCATACATAATAACCCAGGATGTACACAAACATACCCCAAATTTCATGCAACCGGAAATAGTTTTCAGCACTGGGCAACAGTTTTTTTTTGACGCTACTTCGCGCGCAACGAAATATATACGTTTTCACGAATCCTCAGCTATACACAATATCAATCAAACTTTGTCTACGGAACTGACTTTTGAGTTGCATTTCGTCATTCCTGACACATTCTTTCGCAAAACGCATACAGTCAGGCATGCAGCGCAGAACCCCTTTAACCGCGTGCTTGCTATTCATTTTTTCCTCTTGTTGATTTTGCTTACGCTTAAAGTAAGCTTCAAAATGGCTCGGCACTGTTTTGGCCAGAATGTATTTGTTGCGAAGAAGAGCGATGAATGCAATTTTTCGCGTTTTGTTTATGGCGCGAAGAAGCTCTCGACGGCAATACCTCTTTGCATCGCACACCACGGTGCTAGTGGCGTTTGCTATGCCAACCATTACATTAGCTTCAGTCAACCATGGACTGCATGTACACTCACCTGCAGCGCGCACGAGTTTTTATTTTTGTTTTACTAAACTGTTCTAGTGGCGCACCCCCAAAAACTGGGTGTTGTTTAGACGTTCGTGTCTATCTATCTTTTCTCTACACCGCTTCGATCGTGATCGGGCGGCTAGTTCGCATCATCGGACGAAGCAGCAAAAGCATAAAAATTGATTTATTGCAATTGTTGCAACGCGAATACACAACAGCAACAGAACGAGAAACAAAAAGAATAGTAACGATGTGATTGTCATTATTGTTTCGTTTGTTTTGGTTTTTTTTCGTTTGTTTTCTATGCTAGAATTAGTTTTTCGTGCCGATGATGGGATAGAAAATTATCCCTCCTTTTTTTCAATTGATGCGATCGTTACATACTTTGTAGAAAGGTTTAAAAATAGCTCCTCTGCACATCATTTGGGCGAGCTTTATTGCGAATACGTACGCCTTCCGTGTAATGGACGTGATTATTTGTGTACGGATATGTTTTCATTCTTTCAATCTCATCTTGCCGGCTACCGGTTCCGGTTTGAGGCCGCGATAAAAACATTTCCATGTTTTTCTGCAGAATGGTTTCATGCCGATGTACCATAAGAAAAATCACACATTACCAAATATTGTTGCAAAAACACGTTTACCCACATATCCATTGTTGCGCTGTACACGGGCATTTACTACGCACCAGTGTTTGTTTATTTTCACACATACCAGTAGACACTGGTGGGTTATTTTTGTGGGCTGTGGCATAGGCATGTCGCCCAAACATTCCGCCACCTAATACAGGTGAAACGTTTTACACCACAAAAGCGTCACACTTTTGGGTTAAAGTAAACGGAAAATATTTTCGATCGATTTCCCATGTTGCCCTCTGTGGCGAACCACTGTGCTCCTTTTACGAATACTACCGCGGCTTAAGAAATAATTGATGCTAATGCGAATGTAAAAGGCTTCACTTGTGAAACGGGTATGGATAAGACCTCGAGATGTTTACGTAGCTCGCTGCTCTAACCCACCCAAGATTGATCCTGTCAGGATCTCGCGCATCATTAGAAATGAACGTGTAAATTGTCCTCTTTATGTCCTCGTATGGGGTGGGACCCCGCGTCACTAATACAATCAGATCAACTTCACGAGTCACGGTAGGGGAGTGAGTTGCTTTAAAACTTCAAACTACCCGGCTCGGTTTGGGGAGTGGTCGTACGGTGAACTGTTTGCAAACACGCTACGTGCCGGTTAACATGGCGGCGTCTTCGTAAGCACCGGAAGTGGAGCAAAATTTTACACCGTTTCGCACAATTACGTAACGAGCATTAGAGCATTCGGCGGTTGAAAAGGCTACTGCTCTTTGAGTTTGAAGGTGACGATAAATGTTGGCGGCTGATCGAGGATAGAATGTTGATGGGTTTTACTGCTCAGCGAGTAACGTTCAAAATCGCGCTCTGCCTCACTCGTTGACAAGACCGGGGAGTCCTTTTGCGTTGAGATTCCTTTGTATTCTTTCTTTGCAAAATACCGGTAACCCACATGATCCTACCGCACCGATGGAACGGAATTTGCATCTGTTAAATCCTTTCTTGAACGAGGTAGCAACAAAAAAAATGTAACCGACTGCCGTTCGCTCGTGGGGTGATCTGCTCTGCCCTGCCCACATCACTGTCGGTTAAAAGAAGACATAAAAGCATCTTGGGAGAAGTTCCTTCATAACCTCGTTCGCGACCATTCCCATGGTACGATGGGGGTGGTGGTGTTGGTAAAGTTGTTGAGGTTAAAGCAAACCGCGTGAAAATACTACCACCTGCCAAGACCTCCTACCCGCGTGCTGCCGAATTGTACGGCAAAGCTTCCATTCCTGCTGCGAAGGACACATAAAACCAACGGCCTTTCGCGGCTTAAAGTGTGTCCGTAACAAAACGTTTTATGATGCGCCACCCTGATGGGTGTGGGATTTTATAATACAGTCATGTAGCGTCGATGAGGATGCGCGCCCAGCTGTGGCAAGGAGTTCTGGGAGTGGACGACTTTCCTCGCCCCTTTCCCCCTTCTTTTCCCTCTAGTAATGTTTGACAGCGTAGGAAGATGGATGAATTGAAAGGGGGAAATGCTCCGGCTAGGCATTTGTCTGTTACTCAGGGTTTTGGCTTTATTTGGCGTGGCGCTCGGGTAACCGGCCGGGTTTCGGTGGAACATGTTGGAACGTGAAATTTTTGACATTTTTTGGGTGTTAAACATAGCGCAAAATCCTTTCCATCAGCTATTCCCACCGTAGCCGAGTCTGCACTTGTCACATCTACTCATGAATGACGTGTGCTCACGTTTTTGGCCTTTTGTGAACGTTGTAAAACAAGCGATTGCTAATGAGTTTGTTTTATATATGTGTGTGTTGACGTTAACGATCCCGAGGCGAAGTGGTGTGGTGTGTACATGACACTGAGCATGCGGTAGAAAATTGTTCCAAAATTAAGTATACTAATCTTGTCGCACTGTTGTATCGACAACAAAATTACTTGCCTCAACTTCCATTAAGAGCGAGTCGTGAAGGTGACTCAGGTTTTGATCAGATTTTATGTTTAACTCGTGCTGGTTAGATCTATAAAGTAATCTTATTTGTTTTTCGATGCTGGTTAACAAGTTTTCTTCCACTGAATAAAATATAAAAGGGAATAGACAAGTAGACGTGTGTTTGGCTAGCGTTTTTCTAGACGACAATGTTGTATTTGAAAAAGGTAAGACAGTTAGTTACGAGCAGGGTTGTGGCTACCTACATTCTATACATCCTTGGGTTAAATTTTTAAAGAAGTAAAAAAAGTGAACAATTTACTCGATTCACCCGGATTAATTTAACCTTTCAGTTGTTGCAATAAAAAAGGGATTTATATAGCAAGGGTTGCACAGAAGTGTAAGTGCAAAAAAGGAACAGAATACTGAGAACACTGGTTTTACAATTTTTATTTTTAGTTTCTGTCAATTTTAAATTCATGATCATAAATATTGTACAATTATATGAAACTATGTTTTGCATGTGTGAAACTTAATAATTTGGTTATTTTGAAGAGCTACTTTAGACACTTCCGTAGCGGGAACCTTTTGACGACAGCATTTGACAATTTTCGTCGACATCATCATCATGCTTGGTGATCGTTGCTGTCGAGGGCAGTTTCGCAAGAAAAAAAAAAAGCTTCAATGAGATATGAACTATGAGCGACAAAAAAAAAAAAGAGAAACACATTCTTACCGTGATCGGAAAGTAGCATACTTCTAAATATAAGCCATAGTGTCGTCCATCCGGTAAACGGGTGTATTTCTTTTTTTTTTGCTGTTTTCCTATTACTGCTGTGTCCTCGTTTAGCTCTTGCTCCATGTGACGGAATGGAAGCCAAATGTTCCACTATATACCGGGTTTGCGTTGCTATTTCTGTTGTAGTCCGCCCATGATGGGCAGATATTTTTCGGCTCAGTATTCCATTTTTTTCTGCTCTGAAGTTTCACTAGCTGAACCAACAAATGACGATATATTTTTTTTTTTCGATGGTTTTTGTCTTTTGCTTCAGTTTCACTCGCTTTCCCTGAGCACGCACTATTTTTTTTTCCTTCACCAGCTAATAGGTAGCTGGTCCATTGGTCCAACAGAGGAAAACCCCGGTTATGTATAAATCCCGAGTTCGACGTATATTTTCCACTCCACACATCGGAGGTTCTCGCGCGCCCGGTAACCTTTTCTGTCAATAATTTCCCTCGGTTCTTTTCTCAGCCGTCATTTCACCCTGACACGCACATTCAACAGCCTGGGAAATGAGTGACATGTTCGATATTTTCGTCCAAAACGTCGGTGCGTCGGCTCTAGTCAAAATCTGTTAGCCTGACGAAACTGCAAAACGTGCACTCGGGAGAGAGGGGTAACGAAAACAGAACGCTTCCCTTTATTTTGCTCAACTGCTACCAACAGTTCTCCGCTCCTGTTGCGGCATTACAATTTTCTCGACCTACACGGTTATGTGTGGTCACGTGTGTTGAGAAGAATGATTTTGCAACGAAACAAATTTCCTCTTTTTAACAGCAGATTTGAACACAATTCAAATGTTTTTACATAGATCATTATTTATCACATGCGAGGCAAGATTAAATAGCATGTAGCTACGGTCAAACACAATTTTCCAATCGTTCTTTAGTGCTGGTGTGAGGATGGCGTTTGGTAAATGTGTTTCCTCGCCGTACATTACAATAACACGGAAAATGTAAAGGAAGAGAGGGTAAGAAATTGAGCGAGAAGTGGGAAAAATGGGACGCTTAGACGGGCGCCATAGCTGCGCGTTGTCACTTCATGTCCTGGCTTTCGGGGACGTGCCTTTGTGTTTGTGGTTGTGGAGGAGAGCGCTCATTTGGTCGATCGATCGATTGACGCAAGTGGATGCGGTTGACGAAGATAATGCCTAAGTGTACTGAAGAGAAAGAGCCAACACTGTAGAATATCGGAGTGAGAAGACGGTGTGAGATGCGCCATGTCGAGAGGAACACCCGGAAGATACATCTTGAGCACGCACGGACCCATCGCGCTGACCAAAATCGATTTGTGAACTGGTGCTTAAATTAATATTTTGTTTGCTTTGATGTTGAATGCATCATAACAGCTTATGTTTTTCTATTAATACACAAATCAAAGCGATTTACTGGCCACGAATGTATCGTTTAACTCGATTGCGAACGTCGGTTACAAATCTTTCGAATTAGTAATTAAATTTGATTAAACCATAACTATTTGATTCGCGTTAGTGGAATGCTTTTTCTCCTCGCAGAATCAACTACTTACCTGGGAAATTAATTCTAATCCTCCCTTTCCTGGCTCGTCGCATGGAGCAAATGAACATTCGATACGTTTACGGTAGTCTCCCATACTTCCCATGGGGATATCAGCAGGGATTTTACAAATCGCAACCAACCTCGCTCACTTATTATTCATCGTAACCGCGACGGTTTTCTAACGCTTTTATGGAAGCTGTTTCTGCCCGATCAATACTGGTACGCTGTTTAATTATGCAGCGCTGCGTAAGTCCCATTAAGCTTTGTTATTTAATTTAAAGCACTGCGTGGGGATTATCCTACTCATCTCCCTGGCATTAATGAGCGATCGGTCGGTGAGTGTTTTCCTGTTAGCATCATGAAGGCAGCTGCTATTGAATAGGGAACACGCTCGTACCATGTATGAGCACATACGGCACCATCAGATGATGAGCCTTGTAACGTACTATCATAGTTTACGGTGTGCGTTCACTGTTTTTTGTTTTTTTGTTCTTCTCTTTGCCATGTCTTGTTCCTACCTTCCGTGTACTGCTTTTGTCTAGAACAGAATTTCAATTATAAATTTTAATGAAGTCGTCTGCAGAAGAAAAGAAACCACTTATCGATGAATCAATGCTGTGTCGTCTCACGTATGCTGTGAGGCTAGTGTTTTACTTTGTTTGCATTGAGAAAGGTGAGAATAGGCGTACTGTGATAGACGTACCGAACCACTGACTTACGCTGGTGCCAACGTGACGATAACGCTCTTAGGTGCGGTGAAGCACACGCAAAATGGGCGCAGAGTGGTACACTCGAGCAAACTTTGCATCTGTGCAAAGAATGGCTTCCTAGCCGTAAAGTCACGCCTCATTCATATCTGGTGGATGAACTTCATCAACAATTCATGAGACAAAACTATTGAAAGAGCGCTGCTACTGTTGTAACGGGGATGTACGTCTAGCTCTTCAGCCATCATTCAGGCACAACCAGTCATCCAGATTACGCAGTTTTCCTGGTGGGAGTGACTCGGGCTTGCTCCATTCGAGTGTGTAAGAAGAAGCATTGGTGTTGTGATTACAATTACATAGGCGAAAGAGTCTCAACCGTATTAATGGATGACAGCAGATGAAGCGATGCAGAAGATAGTAAAAAACTGTATATCCAATGTCGATTTCAATGAAGGCAGTTGCTACGACATGGATAGACGACCAAAAGAATTATTAATTTCTGAAATACTAGCTTAGGAATCCGATTTTTCCGTTGCATAGGAGCTCGCCCTAGCAGGAGATCTTCATTTCCTAATTATATGTCTCTACAACTTTTA